>WAAG01041458.1:66015-148396 GCA_013390105.1 Tichodroma muraria
GGGAGGTGTCCCTGCCGGTTGCTCCAAGCCCTGTCCAGCCTGGCCTTGAACATTTCCAGGAATGGGAAGTCCACGACCTCTCTGGGTAACCTGTGCCAGTGACTCACCACCTTTATAACTAAAGAATTTCTTCCTGACATCTGACATCAACCTGCGCTCCTTCAACTTAAGGCCATTTCCCCTTGTCCCATCAATACATTACTATGTGAGAAGTCCCTCTCCAGCTCTCCTGGAGCCCCTTTAGGCCCTTGAAGGGGCTCTGAGCTCTCCCTGGAGCCTTCTCTTCTCCAGGTGAGCACCCCAAGCTCTCCCAGCCTGGCTCCAGAGCCGTGGGGCTCCATGAAACAGCTCCATGGCCTCCTCTGGGCTCTCCAGCAGCTCCTGCTTTTTCTGATGTTGATCCGGAGGCAGCTCTGCAGGTGGGGTCTCACAAGAGCAGAGTAGAGGAGAATCCCTTCCTTCAGCCTGCTAGTTGTGCTTCTTTTGCACCTCCGGCACATCTGGAGCGTGATGTGCTCAGCTCAGATCTCACGACCTGTGTCCAAGACAATCCAAGGGCTCCCAAAGAAAAGAAGCCCTTTGTCATTTATTATTTAACACGAGCGAAAATAGGAATCAGATCACTAAAAAGGAGTTGGGAGTGAATATGTACAGGTATAAGATCCCTCCTGTGATTCATTCCCTAATTGATTGTTCAGTCGATCCATGGAGATTGGAGATTTTACTGGATGTTTTCAAGTTATTTTTAAGGTGGGCTTAAGTCGTACAGTTTGGATCTAAATCGACACTTTTCACCACTAGTTCACAGTTATTCTGAGGTGGGAAGATCCAGATCTGCTTGTGGATTTAAAAAAAATGCTCAAATAATCAAGTTATCCCTATCTTGGCTTTATTTTCCTAAAGGACAGAATATCAAAGGGAGGCACAGTCATAGATTTTTCTTGGACTTTCCCAAGATCCTCACGGGAACTATCACATTGATTTCCTCAGGACTCCTTTATCCATTGACCTGTGTGTTAATTTAATCAACACTTCCACAGCTCTTTGGAATTCCAGTGAGTTCCCTTCTGTGTGACTCCGTGAATCCCTCACTGCTGGCTTTCCCAGAAAGTCAAGGTGATTCCGGGCTTGTTTTATCCCTTGCCCCCAGGTTTTCGTGGATCACACACTTGAGATCTCCTGGATTCAGAACCTGGTTTTTGTACTTCTCTCCCCAGTCCTCCACGATGTACTGGTGATAGGGATCGTTGGAGTGCTCCCTCCTCTTGGATTTCACAGTGCTCACCAGGATGGCCACGATGATGAAGGAGAACATCCCAATCATCACCATCAGATAAAGGATAACGTAGTCAAAGTTTTCAGCAGCCACCTCAGCCTGCAGTTTATTCGCTGCTTCTGTCATGTTTCTCCTCCAGCTGTTCATGTAGTGGAGGAAGGTTTCCTTGAAAATATCTTCCACTGCCCAAGTGAAGTTTTGCAGCTTGGCCATCCTTGCCAGTTGTGCTGCTAAAGATAAGAATATATTCTTTTTAATCAGATGTCTATATTGAAAGAGTTGGTTTGGAGTATTTTGTCAGTGTTATGACAATTATCAGTCACCCTCTGACACTTGAAGGGGCAGTTTTAGCTCAGCTGAGAATCCCCATCTCTGAGTGGTTCAACATGTCCAGAGACCCAAGAAATCCTACTCACAATCATGGAATGGTTTGGGCTGGAAGGGACCTCAAAGCCCATCCATTCCCACCCCTGCCATGGCAGGGACACCTCCCACTGTGCCAGGCTGCTCCAGCCCCAGTGTCCAGCCTGGCCTTGGGCACTGCCAGGGATCCAGGGGCAGCCCCAGCTGCTCTGGCAATTCCAGCCCAGCCCCCGCCCGCCCTGCCAGGAACAATTCCTGCCCGAGATCCCACCCAGCCCTGCCCTCTGGCCCTGGGAAGCCATTCCCTGTCTCCTGGCCCTGCAGCCCTTGGGAATTGTCTCTCTCCAGGTTTCCTGCAGCTCCTCCAGGCCCTGCAAGGCCCCCCTGAGGTCAGCCCAGAGCTTCTCCTCTGCAGGTGAACGATGCCAGCTGTGCCAGCCTTTCCTCCCAGCACAGCTGCTCCAGCCTCTGCTCCTCCTGGTCCCCACTCAGGTCCCTTTGCTCTGTGGGACACTTTGGTGAAGGCCCCCATGGCCCTGTGACAGGGGTCGTGGCACTGTCCCTTCCCTGCAACAGTGAAACTCCAGGGGAAGAAGGATTTCTCCTGAGGAGAAGACAAAGACATGGGAGGGACATGGAGGCTGTGAATCCATCCCTGGAGTGGCCTCAGGGACCATTTGGGACAGTCCCAAAAGGGGCAGAGACACCGCCTGGTGCTGCAAAGCCGTGTTTGATCCCATTTATCCCAAAATTCAGGCTCCAGTGCTGCTCAGACCCCATGAACCAGGTGTGTGTCCCACAGGAGAGAATCCCCCTCCAGCATTCCTTCCCACTCAGAGCTCATTCCCAGCAGAGTCCATTCCCACCAGAGCCTGTTCCCACACAGATCCCATTCCCATCAGAGCTCATTTCCACCGGATTCCATTCCCACCAGATCCCATTCCCACCCAGGCTGTCCCACTTCAATGTGGGCAATTCCTTCAGTTCTCCCAGTCAAGTCTTAAAACCTTTGGAAAGCTTCCCCCAAAAGCCCTTTATTTCCAGCCCAGTCCTCAAGAACGAGGAGTTCACTGCATCCAAGTGGAAGGGACAGTGACTTTTCACTGCTAATAAAAAATTTGGGATGTTTTTCAATTCAGGAATTCAGGAATTCAGCCTTGTGTGCACCCAAGGATTTATGAACACGTGCAGGTGGATCCCTTTGCATTATACCCTTACACATGCTCAAATATAGGGGATAAAGGTAATTAATGAAACTAAATGAGAAAATATAAATACAAACTGCCTTTACTGTCTGTAAAATCTGCTTTTTCCTTGATTTACATCAGGAATTGCTATCATTTTTCAAGAGGAAATAGACTTGCTAACAGCAACTTACCTTTGCTGGGTCCTTCCCTAAGGAGATTCCGAACACTCAGGATTTTCCAACTCCACTGGATAATGGCATGAAGCTCCCCAAAAGAGCAGGGATGTCTTTAAGGAGCCTCCAGCCTGCACAAGGCTGGGAGCAGTTGCCTGTGAAGTCAGTGCCTTGCACTGCACACTTTATGTTTATATTAAATTAAAAGCTAAATCTAATCTCACCTGGAAAGTCAAATATTGGCTGACAGCTTGCATCAGTCATCCTGTTGGATGTGGGAATGAGCCTTTGTGCTGATTGCTGCAAGTTTAGATATTGGAAAACAGCTTTCCTGGGGATAAACAGGGATGCAGCTCCAGTTTTGGTGAGCCAGAAGAGTAAAGATGAGCTCTGTAAAATAATAATAATAATAATAATGTTAAGAGTTGTTAGAGAAGAATTCTTGGCTGTGAGGGTGGGCAGGCCCTGGCACAGGGTGCCCAGAGAAGCTGTGGCTGCCCCTGGATCCCTGGAAGTGGCCAAGGCCAGGCTGGGGCTTGGAACAACCTGGCACAGTGGAATGGGATGATCTTTAAGGTCCCTTCCAACCCGAATTGTTCCACATGTCTATGAATAAACCAGTAGCACCAGCCGTGATAAGAACAATGATTTCCTTTGCTGATCTGGGCACAAGCGGTGAGCACCGAGCGGTCAGGCTGCTCAAGAAAAAAGTTTGACTTTTCTTTTCTTTTCTTTTCTTTTCTTTTCTTTTCTTTTCTTTTCTTTTCTTTTCTTTTCTTTTCTTTTCTTTTCTTTTCTTTTCTTTTCTTTTCTTTTCTTTTCTTTTCTTTTCTTTTCTTTTCTTTTCTTTTCTTTTCTTTTCTTTTCTTTTCTTTTCTTTTCTTTTCTTTTCTTTTCTTTTCTTTTCCTTTCTAGATCTCATGGAATAATAGAATCATGGAATTCCTGAGTGTGAAGGGATCACCCAGCCCAGCTCCTGCCCCTGCCCAGCCCCCCCCCAATCCCCCCCGTGCATCCCTGGCAGCGCTGGCCTGGAGCTCCTGGAGCTCTGGCAGCCTCGGGGCCGTGCCCATTCCCTGGGGAGCCTGGGCAGTGCCAGCACCCTCGGGGGAAGAGCCTTGCCCTAAAATCCAGCCTGAGCCTGCCCTGGGCCAGCTGCAGCTGCTCCCTGGGTGCTGTCCCTGTGCCAGGAGCAGAGGGTCATCATTTGGTGGTCTTTTCCCAGCTAAATGAATCTTTGATTCTTCTGAATAGCAGAGGATTGTTATTAATAATGATCTCCCCGAGATATTTCTCTTCAGAGGAATTTTCATGGCACTTGATCCCTTTTTCTCCCAATATTCCATTGTATCCCTGCATCATCTACGATAAACAAACTTTGCATTTTGGATGCCTTGCCCTGTCCAGGCTGGGTTTTCTTTTTAACTGAGGAAACCCTTTGGAATTGCTTCTTTCTTATGGAACTGTTCTTCCATCTTCTGAGGTCTTTGACTGCTGAGTGGGTGAACCATTGGGGTGTTTTTGTTTCCTGAGAGATCCTGAGACTTCATTTAGTGTTACAGAGTTTGATCACCTGTTATGACACTTTGGGTTTGTTTGACCCCCATCATTTCCCATAGGATCAGAAGAACAGCTGATCTTCTGGAATGCTGGCTGCTTTCCAGAGGGATCCTGACAGGCTGTCCCCGAAGTATTCATATCTGCTAAAAAACTGTCTCTGAATATTCCAATAACTCCGTGGCTGAAGGTCAGAGACCACATCAGGATGCACTGTGCTTAATTCCTGGGGGAGAGGGACACCTGGGATGGTCCTTTGCGGCTAAAGAAAAATCCCAGAGTCCCAGAATCCCAGAATCCCCAGGAGACTTTCATGGTCATCCAGCATCACCCCAAACCCTGTCCCCAAGGGCCACCCCCAGACTCCTCCTGAGCACTGCCAGGGACAGCGACTCCAAACCTCCCCGGGCAGCTCAGCCCAAGGCCTGACCGCTCTGACAGGGAAAAATTGTTCCTAATCCCTAATGTGACCCTCCCCTGGTGCATTTCCTCTCATCCTTTCCCTTGGGACACGGCAGAAGAGACCTGGCTGCGCCCTCCGCTCAGGGAGTGGTGGAGAGCAATGAGGTCCTGCCAAGGAAAGCTCGGCTGCCTCAGCCCAGGCTGCAGGGATGGAGAAATCCGAGGCAGGAGGAGGCTGCAGGGCCCAGCTTTGTTGCTATGGTTTTATGGGTTGCTGTTGCAAAAGCTCCAGGGGATAAGTGAGGGTGTTGGCTGCACAGAGCGTTGAACTGAAGAAGCGAACACGGATATTTCTGGCTGGGAAGAGCAGAAATGTGACACCTGAAATGCTCAGGTGCGTGTGCCACTCAGAGGGGAAGAGAAACTTGAAGTGCCCACACTGATCCCTTTGAAATATTGGGGGGTTCCCCATTCTTTCAGCTGTAATGAAAATATCGGTGCTGCAGCTGAACTGCAGCAGCCTGTGGATACCTGAGGGCAACGTCTGCTCAAAACATCGTGAAAGGCAAAGTAAATCACTGACAGCAGCAATGGCTTGAGGTTTTTGGGGTTCTTTTGGTTTGTTTAACTGCTTGGTTGTTTGTTTTTTTTTCCCAATGGTTTGGGTTGGAAGGGACCTTAAAGCCCATCCAGAGCCACCCCAGCCATGGCAGGGACACCTCCCACTGTGCCAGGCTGCTCCAGCCCCAGTGTCCAGCCTGGCCTTGGGCACTGCCAGGGATCCAGGGGCAGCCCCAGCTGCTCTGGCAATTCCAGCCCAGCCCCTGCCCACCCTGCCAGGAACAATTCCTGCCCAAAATCCCACCCAGCCCTGCCCTCTGGCCCTGGGAAGCCATTCCCTGGCTTCTGGCCCTCCATGCCTTGTCCCCAGTCCTTCTGCAGCTCTCCTGGAGCCCCTTTAGGTCCTGGAAGGGGCTCTGAGGTATACGAGAAGTACAAATGTCACCAAGGACAGTCACACAGCAAGGTGCTGTCTGTCCCCACCTCCCCTCTGCTTCCATGGAGTGGAAAACCTGAATCCAGAGCTCCTCTGCCATCAGTGGCTGGAACCAGCAGCAGTGGTGGTGTGGAGGCCCCACTGTCCCTCGTGTCCCTCGTCCAGGCTGCGAGCTGGGCCCTCTGATCTATACACACTTGACAGCCACACTCTGAGTCCTGGAAATAAAAGTGGGTCCTGACCCATCACATACAAATGTTTTTTTTTTGTTGTTGTCCGGGCATTTGCTTGGATAAACACAACCTGTGGAGCTGAAGCCTCACTGAAGAATCATGTTGGGCCCTCACAAGAGTGCCCTGGAGGGGCTGGAGCGTGCCCAGGGCAGGGCAGGAGCTGGGCAGGGGCTGGAGCCCCAGGAGGGGCTGAGGGAGCTGGGCAGGGGCTCAGCCTGGAGCAGAGGAGGCTCAGGGGGCCCTTCTGGCTCTGCCCAGCTCCTGCCAGGAGGGCACTGAGGGGGGGTCGGGCTCTGCTCCAGGAACAGGGACAGGAGCAGAGGGAACGGCCTCAGGCTGGGCCAGGGCAGGCTCAGGGTGGGCCCCAGGAGCAATTTCCCCATGGAAAGGGTGCTCAGGCCTTGGCAGGGGGGGCCCAGAAGATGGATCTCTGGAGGGATTTCAAAGCCATGTAGATGTGGCCCTTTGGAACGTGGTTTGGGGTGGACTTGGTGGTGCTCTGTTACAGGTTGGACTCCATTATCTCACAGGTCTTTTCCAACCTAAACTATCCTGTGATTCCAGGTTCTCTCCACTTCCACACATGACTCCAGCGGCAGGCGTGTGATGCTGCAGGTGGTACCAGAGGGCCAAAGGTTTGTGGTTTGGCCTCAAGGAGACCTGAGGTTTTATTTGGGATTGCAGTGGGAAACAGTTCCCAGAACTTGGAGCCGGGCTGTGCAATGGTCACAGTCGTCCCGTCCCACCTGCCACCTGTCACAATCAACCCCTCCAGAGCCTGGGGCTTCCAGGGAATGGAAGCTGGGAGAGTCAGCCCTGCTGAATCCCCGTTTTCCTGTCCTCCTGAAGCAGAGGGAGGCAGAGCAGCAGTTGCAGCGCCAGGCCCGGGTTTGGCAGGAGCCCTGCCAGAGGCCACTGATTGCCACAGCTCCCGTGGGCAGGGACAGCTCAGTGTGTCTGTGAATTCCCACAGCAGCACTCCTGCTTTCCAGTCTCATTCCTTCTCCTTTCATCTCCTCACCACAGTGGCCTGGAAGCTGGATCCAAGTCCTGGATCTCCTGATTCACCTTATCCCCTTCGCCCTTCACACTGCTAAGCTGTGGGGCCTTCGTGCCACAGCACACTGGAGGTGCAAACATTCCAAAAGAGGTTGATTCACAGAGGGAAAATGCATCCAGAGGGTTTGAGTAAAAGGACATCATGTCCAGTCCCAGCAGAGGATTAGTCTGGGGAGGTGTGACCACATGCCTGCCCCACTTGCGTGTCCTTCCTTAATCCCTCAGGTTTGTTCATCCCCTTGATGGATTTCTTCACCTAAAACCTCCCCACCCTGTCTGGGAAAGGGGAGGGAGAGGCAGGAAAGAGGAGGGTGGGAAAAGGAAAAAAAATGCATGTGGGGATCAAGCTGTCCATAGGAAGCAGAGGAGACCAAGGAAGGATGCAAAGGTCACCTGGATGCTCCTGTCAGGCCTTCCCTTCTGGGGCAAAGGTGCTGGGACTTCATGGAGCTTCAGATGGGACAAGGGGAATAAGAAGGGGAGGGACAGGGAGCAGCCAGAGCCTTTATAGAAGATTCTTCGGGACTCAGAAGAGAAATCACAGCCTGCCCCCCTCAGGGTGCTTTGTGTGCCAGAGCGTTCCTCTTGGACTCGTGGCTGAGCCAGGAGGGACATCCTCATGTTGTTGTATTCCATGGACATTGGTGTGTTCCACGGATGTTGGTGTATTCCATGGATGTTGGTGTATTCCATGGGTGTTGGTGTATTCCATGGACATTGATGTATTCCATGGATATTGGTGTATTCCATGGATGTTGGTGTGTTTTGTGGATATTGGTGTATTCCATGGACATTGATGTATTCCATGGATGTTGGTGTATTCCATGGACATTGGTGTGTTCCCTGGAAATTCCATGAACAGCTTTCCTGGCAGCTGCGAGCTGGATCCTGATGGAGGTGCAGGGATACTTGGGCTGGCTTTGGTTCCAGCCTCGCCGGCACGGATCAAACCCAAACTGGTTCTGCTCTCCTGGCTCAAGTGAAGTCCATGGAATTCCATGGGGAGTTGGGATGGAACAGCACCTGGAGAGCTTGAACTGGAGCTAAATTCCCATCAACACCCACTTTGATGGAGTGTGGTGTTGGTAACCCACATGTTCATGGAATTACAGAATTATTCCTGAGAAGTGGATGGAAGAGTGAAGGATCTGTTTCCATAATTCCTCTGGAAAACAAGTGGCCTGATCCCCACAGGCTGGGGAATTCCACCACTTCCCTGACTCCTTAGCAAGGATGTGCTTCCAGTCACATTTTAAAAGAAGGTTGTTTAGAAGGCAGAGGGCTGAAGTCCAGGATTAAATCCCAGCCCTCCTGGGCTCTGAAAAAATCCAGAACACTCCTGAGCCTTGTTCTCTAGGGAGCTTTTCCTGGTATTCCCATCTTGTTCCCACTGCCATGGGAAGGGAACATCCCCTAGACCAGGTTGCAAACCAGACGTGGGAACTCACAAGTTTATGTATCTTAATCCCTTCTATTTTTAATGGGTATTTTATTCTTATCACTAAAGAGTCAGGGAGGAAAAATGGGTTGGAGTTCCACCTCAGCCTGAGGAAAGATGTCTTTCCATGGAGCCCTGGAACAGCTGCCTGGGGAGTTTTCTCCCTCTATGGAGACATCCCAAACCCGCCTGGATGTGTTCCTCTGTCACCTGCTCAGGGCGGCCCTGCCTGGGCAGGGGGTTGGACAGGCTGATCTCCAGAGAACCTTTCCAACCATAACAATTCTGGGATTCTGGGGTGGAGTTACTGGTGAGGTCTGGGCTGTGTTTGTGCCACAGGCAGGAACAGGAGGAACAAATCCTGCCAGAATTCTGGGATGAGCACCTGGCCACTGGGTACAACCTGTGCCGAGCTCAGAGTCTGGCAGAAATACCAAGTCAGGTCTAGAACTGCTGCACATTTTGGGTTTGCTGCACCCTGTAGTTGACTATTAAAGAAGTGCTGGTTATTTTTTCCTTGATACAGCCCAGAGAGGCTCATTCCCATTCCTGGGACTGTGATGGAGTCCTGGGATTGTGGACCCAGTGGGTGCTGCGCAGTCAGAGCCAAGGCCAGGCCAGGACATTTGAATGACCCAGAAAACCAGAGCAGCCGCCCCACACGACCTCCTGCAGTGGCATCTTCTGAGCCCGACTGCTGGAGAAAGTTCCATTTCCACCGCTGTTTATTTTGGCAGGAAAAATGTCAGTTTGACACACAACCAATCCCGGGAGGTCACCGAGGCCAAAACTCATCCCGAGGCCGCACAAAACCCGGAGGCTCGGGGTTATGTGGGGCTTCCCACATGGTTAAAAGCAAGGAGAGCTGCTCATTTCCAAGGAAGGCAAACAAGGGTGTCAGCACAGGAGTGAAGAAATCCCTGCCCATGAAACCTGGGATGTGTTGCATGAGCACAGGAACATTCCTCCTTTCTTGTTTCCTCCCCCTGCCTTGACCTTGGGCCCATTTGCGATCCTGTTGCGCAAACGGGTCTTGCAGCCCAGCTCCCGCTTCCAGCAGAAAATCCTCCCCTCTGGAGGGGCAGGCAGAGGCCAGCCCTGCCCTGGCACCTAGCTTGGGCTCCAGGGTGAGGGCCTGGTGGCACCCAGGAGACCTGGCACAACCAGGAATTCTCTGGATCCTGCACTGAGCCTGCTCTGAGCCGGGCTGGCTTCCTGATATCCCCTATCCAGCACCAGCTCCCTCAGGAAGGTTCTGGAAGCCAGGGGAAGTCCTCATGCTCATCTGCTGGGTCACATGGGGTCACCTCTCTCGCTGGGATGGCTCCCAGGGTGTGGGGATGTGGGATTTGGGAGATAATCTGCACTCCAGAACTCTGGGTACTCCCATGGTCAAGGAGGGCACGGAGTGATAACACCGGGGGGATGGTTGTAGGCTGAAGGAGGGCAGGGATAGATGGGATTTTGGGAAGGAATTGTTCCCTGGGAGGGTGGGGAGGTGCTGGGATAGAATTCCCAGAGCAGCTGGGGCTGCCCCTGGATCCCTGGCAGTGCCCAAGGCCAGGTTGGCCACTGGGACTTGGAGCACCTTGGGACAGTGGGAGGTGGGACACCATGGCAGAGGGGTGGGAACGGGATGATCTCCAAGCTCCCTCCTAACCCAAGACATTCCACGATTGTACGGAGCGCAGCAAACCCGTGAGGTTTCCAGCAGCCTCCTGCCAGCCCTCCGACATCCGCTGGAGCCCTCCCGCTGCCGCTGATCCGCGTTCCGGGGCGCAGGGACGGTGCAGTCCCGTTCATCCTGCTGGGAAGTGCCTCTCACGTCCCTGCCTGACTTGGAGCTGAAGCTGGAGCGCTGCTCCGCACGGAGATGATTTCCCGAGCCGGAGCCTCCCCTGGGAGCTGGAGCGGATCCAGGAGAAGGTTATCCCGGGTAAGCTGCCTGAGGGATTTCAAGAGATAATTCTAGAACACCCTAGCTGGAGAACAGTAATCTTTTAATTGGATTCCCTCCGGATAATTGCCCTGCTGGAGCTGCTCATGTCCAGCTCTCTAGAAACACGGCCTGGCGTCTCCACGGAAGGCTCCAGAAACAGCTCCAGGAGAAAGCCAGGAAGTGTTGATTCACCTTGGAATTTCTACAATACTCGGAGTGTGATGGGCAGAAAAGCCCGGCTTATACATTTATCCCACCAACGTCATGGAAATGCCTTTTGATCCTTGGTTCCAGTGCCACATTTAAGAACCATAAGTTGGGTATTCCTGGCGCTGCCTTTCACTGACCTGAGGGTGGAACAAAGATAAGGAATTACCATTTTCATCAAAATTCATGTTCATGTTGAAAATAAATCAGATTTTTCACGGTGTGTCTGCAGATCTTGGTGTGTGTGTAAATCTGGGATTGTGTGCAGTGTCTGACTTGGGGGGCGATCCTGGAGCTTGATTTTCAGGAATTTGCTGCTGTTCTAGTGGCAAAAAAAACCAGCACAAAGTTCCTAATGCAAATTGGTTATAATAGACACCAGATTCCAGCTAAAAGTCAGGATTTGGTCCCACAAACATCCAAGAGTCTGGAGTCAAGTGGGTGTTTATTTGTTTGTCTGCTCCTCATCTGCTCCCGTGACCTTCAGCTTGTTGTCCCTGTGGAGCTGGGAATCAGTGGATTTCACGGGACAGACTCCTGGGTTTGCATGTGTGCCTCCACTGATGTCATCCCAAAAGATATTCCAAGGGACAAGCCAGCACTCAACTTCTTCAGGAACATGATTCAGGAATTTTGTTTGGCAAGGAGAGCTGACCTTCCACACCACAGTTCCCTCAAATACGAATCCAGACCTGGATTCACATCCCACTCATTCCCCTGTGGAAGGAGCTGAGCTTCAGCTCTGGATATTCCCCATCTTGATCCATTCCCATCTGAGCTGGGGTTTCAGTGCTGTGCCATGAGTGCTGATCCCAAATGGAAAGGTTCCTCCTGGCAAACGAATCTACCTCCACAACAACCCCAAACATCCAAATTCCAAACTGTGGAATGATTTGGACGGTTTAGCTGAAGGCAAAGAGGGATTCCCATCTCTGGGGGTTGATTTTGCCAACCCACACCCAGAATGATCAAATTCTGCATCATTAAAATACAAACACAGATCCCACAGCTCAGAGCTCACCTGGAGTAATTTAATCCCAAAAGGGAGGTCTCAAAACTCTCATCAAACCCAGAAGTTCTCTTAAAACCGATCCCTAAAACTTCATATTTTGTGCTTTATTCGCGTTTTAGTTTTAACAAATATTCCACATATTGCTGGGAATATCACAATTAAAACCCCAAGTGGACTAGAGTGGGTTGGGGAGTGATGTGTCACTTGTGTCCCCACTTATCAGGAGCCCAAACCTGTGGGGAGGAGATTTGTTCCCATTCCTTCTCCAAAGGCTCCGTCTCAGCCGGTGCCTGGCCGAGCACGGAGCCGTTTGTTTGACCTCCAGCTCTGCCTAAACATCCTGATAAACGAGAGGGAGCCTGATTAGACAGAAAAATATCTGGGGCACTTTTGCCAGGGAAGCAGGAGAGGATTTAATCTCATCCAGAGACACATTTTTCCATAAATCAGGACAGCACGACGTCCCTTAGTTTTTCTCTTGGAGCATCCTAGAGGATGCAGCTGCAGTTGTAATCATTGCTCCCAATCCCATTTCCTATTGGAAGGGAAAATTAAAGAAGCAAAATGTTTATCTTTCCCTTTGGATATCATTCCAGTAAAAAAAGCCCATGTCAACACAAAGTCCATGTCAATAGTCCATGGTGACCCAAAATGGGATCCTTCTGCTTTTCAAACAGGTAGATTAAAAAAACTATAAACCAAAAAAAAATTATAAACAAGAAAAACTATTAAAAAATATAAAAAATAAACTATAAACCAAACAGGCCGTGAAGAAGTGGCCAAATAGGAAGAAGTGATGCTCTGACCCCATAAATGAGAGGCATTTTGATTATTTGGCTGGAATGATGGATACTTTCCTGTCTGGAATTCTCTAAGGTGTAACCAGGTGCTTTAACCTGTCCTTTGACAAGGGACAATGATTTTAAGCCATCAGAGAATAGAATTAGATGGGATATTAGGAAGAAATTCCTCTCTGTGAGGGTGGGCAGGCCCTGGCACAGGGTGCCCAGAGGAGCTGTGGCTGCCCCTGGATCCCTGGAAGTGCCCAAGGCCAGGTTTCCTGGTGACAGGACCACCACGGACTCCACAAATTCAAAGGAAAACATGGATTTGCTGAGTCTCTTTCAGGAATGCAAAGTGTAAATCTTCAAGGTGTGTTATCCATATTGAAATCAGTGGGACTGAGGAACCGAAATGAGTGGGACTGGGCTGGATGGTTGTTCCCATGGGACTGAAACTTCCATAATGGGCAACGGAGCTGGGGAGGGGGCTGGAGGGGGAGTCATAGGAGAATCCCAGGATTAAAGCTGGAAAAGCCCTTCCAGCCCAGGCAGTGCCAGCTGTGCCCCGTGCCCACCTTGTCCCCAGCCCAGAGCACTCAGTGCCCCCTCCAGGGGACACCTCCAGGCATGGGCACTCCAAAGCTCCCTGGGCAGCCCCTGCCGAGGCCTGAGCACCCTTCCCATGGGGAAATTGCTCCTGGGGCCCACCCTGAGCCTGCCCTGGCCCAGCCTGAGGCCGTTCCCTCTGCTCCTGTCCCTGTTCCTGGAGCAGAGCCCGACCCCCCCTCAGTGCCCTCCTGGCAGGAGCTGGGCAGAGCCAGAAGGGCCCCCTGAGCCTCCTTTTGAAGGAATCAAAGAATTTCTCCTGGAAGGGCAGCTGGAGCTGGACAAGCCTGCTGGGAATACTGAAGGGTATGGAGGGAGCCCCTTGCACGGGAATAACTCCCCCAGTTCAGTCGGAGCTCCCAGAGGGATCCTTGCACACCCCTGGGCTCACTCCAGAGGCATTCCCAGAGCTCAGCTGGCTCCTGATTTACACCAGCAGGGATACCCTTGGCCTTTCCTCTGAATCCAGCTGAGTTACCAGGTGCAGAACTGGAATCAACATTTTCCTCGTTTCAAACTGCTCAGCGCTGGAATTTGGCCACCAAGACCTGGCCCCTGCTGCCCCTCCGAGCTGGCACCTTGGCTGCCTCACCTGCTCCTGCTCCCTGCCTGCCCCCAGCCAAGGAAAAGCACGACTGTGCTTTTTCGGGAGCCACCACAGCGTGTCCCCACAGAGCTGTGCTTCCATCCCTCCATCCCTGCTCCTTCCAGCAGGAACGAGTCCAACTGCGAGCTCATCTGCATGGCCATAAATACACCCCCCTCCAGCGCTGCTCCAGCCACTTCCATGGGCAGAGCTTGGCAGGAGAATGCTCCTGACCTTCAATTGTGCCCAATCCACCCGGCTCGGGCCTGGTGAGGCGAGGACGGAGTCGTAAAAAAATAATAATTAAAAAAAAACAAACCCAAAACCAACAAACCGAGCAGCAGAGAAAACCCAACAACAGGGAAAGGTCACAATTCAAGGTCTGCTGCTCATTGCTGAGGAATAACAGCAGGAGCTGGCCTCATCTGCATGGTGAGTTTCATGCTGGGCTCTGACATGCCCCAAAATCAGGGGCTGACATGGAATAGGGTTAGGTTAGAAATTAGGGAGAAGTTCTTCCCTGGCAGGGTGGGCAGGGGCTGGGCTGGAATTGCCAGAGCAGCTGGGGCTGCCCCTGGATCCCTGGCAGTGCCCAAGGCCAGGCTGGACACTGGGGCTGGGAGCAGCCTGGCACAGTGGGAGGTGTCCCTGCCATGGCAGGGGTGGGATGGGATTTTTCATGGAACGGAGCTGCAGGAGCTGTGGGATACAGGGAGGTCTCTGGCCAAACTGGAGGAAAGGCAAATTGGAGGGTAAAAGGGAAAAAAATTAAAGGATTCCTTCAGGACCAGGAGGAAGAGCAACCATCTGAGATGGGGAGAGAGACTTCTGCCTCAACTGTGAAGAGTTTCAGGAAGATGGAAATGGGACCCATCCAGGGATGGATTTCCCTCCAGGAGGGTTTTCCCTCCTGGAGGGAGCCGGGCAGGGGCTCAGCCTGGAGCAGAGGAGGCTCAGGGGCCCTTCTGGCTCTGCCCAGCCCCTGCCAGGAGGGCACTGAGGGGGGGTCGGGCTCTGCTCCAGGAACAGGGACAGGAGCAGAGGGAACGGCCTCAGGCTGGGCCAGGGCAGGCTCAGGGTGGCCCCAGGAGCAATTTCCCCATGGAAAGGGTGCTCAGGCCTCGGCAGGGGCTGCCCAGGGAGCTTTGGAGTGCCCATGCCTGGAGGTGTCCCCTGGAGGTGGCACTGAGTGCTCTGGGCTGGGGACAAGGTGGGCACGGGGCACAGCTGGCACTGCCTGGGCTGGGAGGGCTTTTCCAGCCTCAGGGATCCTGGGATGCTGTGAACTGTGTGAGGGAGGTCATGGAGTAAATGAGGTGGAGCCAGCACCACTGAGGTCAGGGGCTCCTCCAGCAGTGACAATGAGCAGAGCTGGGGCACAGATGTCACACGGATGTCACACAGATGTCACTGCTGGGCGCTGAGCAGCACCACTGAGATCCCTCCTGGTGGAAGAGCAGGAGTGGGCTCAGCTACCAAATCCAATGGGAATTTTTATTTCAGGTCACACCACTGCCCCACAGATCTGCCTGTTCCTGCTCTGATCACTGCACCCCCCCAATCCCCCCCGTGCATCCCTGGCAGCGCTGGCCTGGAGCTCCTGGAGCTCTGGCAGCCTCGGGGCCGTGCCCATTCCCTGGGGAGCCTGGGCAGTGCCAGCACCCTTGGGGGGAAGAATCTTTCCCTAAAATCCAACCCGAGCCTGCCCTGGCCCAGATCCAGCCACTCCCTGGGTGCTGTCCCTGTGGCAGGAGCAGAGGTTGGAGCTGCCCCTCTGGGGAGCTGCAATGGGACCTTCAGGATCACAGAGCTCCTTGACATGGGGTCAGCAGGGAACTGAGGGCCCTGGGGCTGTTTCAACTCTACTATTCTTTGATCCTCTTGATTTTTGTCATTTTTGGGGAGAGGTGCCATTGCCCCCCCGCTTTTTTCCAGCCTCTGTTACCACAGAGTTTGGGAAGCAGAAGAGCAAATCTCCCTTATCCTGGAGCTGCTGCCATGAGCAGCTGGCAGAGGGATCCGAGCTGTGCCTTGCAGCCTGGAGAAGGAAAAGGTCAGGCCAGCATGTGATGACCCCCCCAGCTTCCTTCCAGTGCCGTGACCCTTCTCCCTGGGCACGGGGAATGTGAGTGACCTCTGGAACAGCATGCTGCCAGTGGTTCCAGATGTGCAATGGAATGGGAGCTGACTTTCAGGAATGATTCCTTGCCAGAAGCTCCTCTGTGTGAGGCCAGTGCTGATTGCTGGTCCTTGACCACAGGATTACACTTGTCAGCCACAAAGGATTTTGACCAGGCGTGCCTCGCTCTGCACTCGCTGACCTGCAGGACAGTCCTCACCTCTGTCCCTGGTGTCTCCATGGGACATGTCCCAATGTCCCCGTGGACATTCCCACACTGTCCCATGACTGCAGGACCTCCCCCCTGGGGCAGGGTGCTGAGGACATGACCCACTTGGGGTTGTCCAGATGGAGGAGACTGAGAGGAGACTGAGAGGAGACTCACTGCAGGTACAGCTTTCATGTGAGGGGCAGCGCGGGGCCGGCCCCGGCCTCTGCTCCTGGCACAGGGACAGCACCCAGGCAGTGCCTGCAGCTGGCCCAGGGCAGGCTCAGGCTGGATTTTAGGGAAAGATTCTTCCCCCCGAGGGTGCTGGCACTGCCCAGGCTCCCCAGGGAATGGGCACGGCCCCGAGGCTGCCAGAGCTCCAGGAGCTCCAGGCCAGCGCTGCCAGGGGTGCCCAGGGGGGATTGGTGGGGCTGGGCAGGGCCAGGGTGGGGCTGGATGATCCTGTGGGTCCCTACGGCTCAGGATATCCCATAATCCCGTGATCTCTCCCAGGCACTCAGGACACATTTGGCAGGAGCTCAGGATGGGGCTGAATTGCCCGTGGTCATTTGGGTGGTGCAGAGCTGATAAGGATGGCAGTGCTGATAATCCCAGCTGGTGTCTGGTGTCAACAGCAGGACAGCAAACACCTGGCAGGGGTGGCAAGTGGGGACTTCCAGAAGGGACAGGGATTGTGGTGATCTGAGAGGCCCAGGTAGAACACTGTGAGTGACACATTTGGGAAGCAACACCCATCCAAAGAGGGGGAGATGCTTTCCCAGTTCCTGGGCAGTGGGAACAGGGAATGATCCACACAGTGCATGGCTCTGCCGAGCTCCCTGGTGGCACTGCCACAGGGGACACATGGCAAAACCACCCAGCAGCTGCCCTGGAATGTGGGGTGGGATCATGGGAAAGTCAGGCTGGAGGTGGCCTCAGGAGCTCTCTGGTCTGGCCTCGTGCTCCAGAGAAGTCCAGACTGAAGGCAAGGCTTGAGTTGGACTGGAATGCTGCTGGGATTTATGGGAGAACTGCCATACCTATGGAATTTCCTCCAGGCAGAGGGGTGGGGTGCTCTGCTCCTTCCCCAGGTGCAGCACGGACAGACAGGGATCCCTGGATCCGTTCATGCACTGCTCCTGCTCTGGAGCTGCTGAAATGACCCACCCCACTGGGGGCTGTGGGACACCTCCCTGTCCAGTGTCACCCACGGAGTGACAATTTCCTGGGCAGCTACAGCTTCCCACCACTTCCACTGATGTTCATTCCTGATGAGTTGCTAATTGTTGTTCATTAATAAAAGCGACCTCAAATTGTCTTCTCAGGACACCTTCCACTATTCCAGGTTGCTCCAAGCCCCATCCAGCTGGGCCTGGAACACTTCCCTGCCCGTGGAATGGGATGATCTTTAAGGTCCCTTCCAACCCAAACCAGTCTGGGATTCCACAATTCCATAGCAGGACAATTCCCTTCAAGCCAGGCTCCATGTAGGATTCCTCAGCTGCTATTCCAGCTCCAAGCCCTCCAGACATCAGGGGAAAAAGAAAGTTTTAAGCAGGAAAAACAAAATCAAAGGCACAAGGAAGATCCCAACACTTTTAATCCCACTCAGTTCTCCTGATTTACCTGGACAAACAACTCCCCGACACACAAGCTCATGAAACACTTTCCAATAAATGATTAGAAATGTAACTTCAGCTTTTGCAGCCCCTTGGGGATAACCCAGCTCCTGGGTTTGTGCTCACACAGGGAAAAAGGGCCAGGAATGAGTCGGGGTGACTGCTTGCTTGGGTTTTTGGACACACATTGTCCCCTGCAGACACAGGGATGAGTCCAGCAGCTCTGGCTGTGCTTTCAAATCCCAGCCCTCAGCAGATTTGCCCTTCTTAGAAATGTGGTTGCACAGTTTCCTTGCACAGTTTCCCCCTCAATCTGGAACAACCGAAGTGGGGTTTTTCCACTCTCCCATAAAGTAAAAGCGACGTCTTTGCTCCAACTTCCACTCACCCAAGCAAATTTCACCTCCAGGCAAACACCACCCATGGAAAACTCCATGTCCGAAGGTGAGTGTTTTGGAAAGTTAGGAGAGTGTGAAAAATAGGGGCCAGAATGGAAACTATTCCTGCAGTAGTAGGCAAAGGATTGGATTCCCTTCTTGGATTCCTTCTCCACAGCGTCCCCAGCCAAGGCTGTCGCACACCCAGGGCAAACAAAGCCAACAATGAACTGACCAAAATTCAATGTTATTCCACGGAACATAGTTGAGGTGAGGGGAGTTATGTGGGATGGAAGCCGAGGTTAAGTGAACACAAAGGAGAAGGAATTCGGGCACTTTGGGGGATGTGTAGGGAATATTTTTCCTTCGCATCTGGTGCAAATTGGAGATTGCCAGGCACAAAATCCGTACCCTGGGCAAAGCCAGTGGTTGGGCTTAAAAACAAGGCAATTGTCTTCGAAAACTTAAATACTGTTTCTCTAGGATTTGTGGTTGTGTAGCCTCGAGATATTCCGTAGGGAATGCTGGGAGTGCCAGGGAGAGGTGAAATGACCCTGCTAAGGCCAGGCTGGAAGGTTTCAGAGAAAGGCTCCAGGACCTCTGAGCTGAGGTGCCTGAGGAGACTCACGGAGGTGGCACTTCCAAAAGAAGGTGTTGGTTGAGGAGGAGCGAGTGCTTCCCACCCCACCTTCCCTGCACTCTCTCCTTGTTCCCTGGCTGCTTGATTTTGGGTTTTTTAAACGCTGCCATTTCTCCGTTTGTCCTGCCCTGTGCACTCCTTTGTTGAGGGGGACAGGGAGGCTGGAGAAAGGCAGAGATCCACAGGCAGAGGCAAAAGTGCTGCTTCATCCCAGAACCCCAGGATCCCTGGGATTGGTGACCAAGGTCATCAAGTCCAGCTGTGCCCGGTGCCCACCTTGTCCCCAGCCCAGAGCACTCAGTGCCACCTCCAGGGGACACCTCCAGGCACGGGCACTCCAAAGCTCCCTGGGCAGCCCCTGCCGAGGCCTGAGCACCCTTTCCATGGGGAAATTGCTCCTGGGGCCCACCCTGAGCCTGCCCTGGCCCAGCCTGAGGCCGTTCCCTCTGCTCCTGTCCCTGTTCCTGGAGCAGAGCCCGACCCCCCCTCAGTGCCCTCCTGGCAGGAGCTGGGCAGAGCCAGAAGGGCCCCCTGAGCCTCCTCTGCTCCAGGCTGAGCCCCTGCCCGGCTCCCTCAGCCCCTCCTGGGGCTCCAGCCCTTCCCTGCTGCTCTTCTCCCAGCCACGGAGTTCCAGCTGTGCTGGCGATGAGCAAAGGTGGAGAAAATGCTGGGAGCCATGAACACACTTTTTACTTACCTTGTGGAAATCTCAACTGCCCTGGAGCCAAAATTCACAACTTTCCCGCTCCTTTCTCACCATTTTTTAACACTTCCACAGCCAGCCCAATAATGATTTTAAATAATCTCATTTGCAAGACACAGCAGTGGCTGTGGAAGTTCATTCCTGAATTTGGGATCATCTCAATTTACCCCAACGTGATTTAAAATTCTTTTTGTGCTCTATAAATGGGTTTCCATTAAATCACCCATAATATTCCTTTAACCCCTGGTCAATGTTTGGCTTCCAGTGCCTATATTTAAATATGATTAGAGGAACTCTGCCTCCTGATGAAGCAATTCCATATAAAGCAAACTTACTGTAATTTAATTTCTCTTTTGAACTGGAGGCAGAAGCTGAATCCACATTTATTTCGTGGAACTGGGGGGGGTGGGAATGGGATTTGATTACGAGAATAAATATAAGATCATATGATTGAAAAATTAATAGCTTCCCTTATCTGACCTTAATCTGTTTAAATAACTTTAGGAAAGGCTCAAGGCCTGGAATATTTGTCTATTCCATAGTAAAGCAGCCAATCAGCTCAGCAGAGTTCCCCCTGGAAAATCCTTGCTTGACTTTCTCCATGAAAACTGAATATTTAGGGTTTCAAACAACACCTTGATGCAGCATCTGTTTTACATGTTTTGACCAGCTGAGAATTTATTGGGATTTTTTTTTTTCCTGTTGAAAAAAAAATCTTGTGGCTATTTCAGTGGAGTATTTGTTGTTAACTGAGGTCAGGCTCCTGGGTTAACTTGTGTTTGATATCCTGGATAAATCCACACTGGGAATTGGACAATGCTGTGGATCCAGCAAATGGATCACAATAGGTCAATTCCATTCGGTAAGGAAAAGTTTTTTTCAGGGAAGTTTAAAGGATGTAACTCCATGACATCCAGTGGAAAGTTTAAAGAACATTTTCCCAAAAAAAGTAATTTGTGCAAAACCTTTGTGTTCCCTGGAAAAAACTCTGTTTGAAGGAACTCTCCAATATTATCAGTCAAACCATGGAACTGTAGAATTCCACAATGGTTTGGATTGGAAGGAGCTTAAAGATCATCCCATCCCACCCCTGCCATGGCAGGGACACCTCCCACTGTGCCAGGCTGCTCCAGCCCCAGTGTCCAGCCTGGCCTTGGGCACTGCCAGGGATCCAGGGGCAGCCCCAGCTGCTCTGGCAATTCCAGCCCAGCCCCTGCCCACCCTGCCAGGAACAATTCCTGCCCAAAATCCCACCCAGCCCTGCCCTCTGGCAGTTTAGAACCATTCCCCTTTTTCCTGTCACTATTTGCAGGGATGAAAACTCCCTCTCCCTCCTTTTTATAACCCCCTTAAGGTGCTGGAAGGCCTCAAGGAGTTCTCCTGGAGCCTTCTCTTCTCCAGAACATGGAAAACCAAATCCACAACCTGAGGACAACCTTGGGAAAGAATCCCTGCTAAAGGAGCTGGAGATGTCAATTGTGACTGGCATCCCATCCTTTTTGGGATGCCCCCATTATTCTGTCCCTTCCCAGAAGGAGGCATGGGCCTGGAATTCCACCAGAAGTGGGGAGATTCCAACAACTGCAGCTCCTGGAACTGTCAGGAATTTCCTGCTTCGGTTGTACCAATCTTTAATTTATAGAGAAAGCCCAATAGGCCTGTGAGTGCTGGGGAAGGAGAACCACCTTTGAAATCTCTCTCTTTTAATCTCTCTTTAGGGAGATGAATTCCAACAGAACTGATTTTTTCGTGGAATGAAGCATCCAGTGGTTCACCCGTGGCTAGAGTGGAAGGACACAGGACGCAGCTCAGCCCTCCTTCATTCCTGGCACTCTGGGATTTCCCAGTTGGGCTGGAGGCCAGAGTTTATCAGACCCAGATAAACCTGTCCCACCTGGATTTGTCCAAACTGTCTCCCAACGGATTGAAACCTTTGGCCTCCCCTGTATGTTGGGATCAAGGCTTTCTCAACTTAATTACACCTGGAATTAAAGAGATCTTCCTTTGGTCTGTGTTAAAAACTCTGCCTGATACTTTGATTAGAGCTTCTCCTTCTTTTATTACCAGTTTTATTACCCTGTTCCTCATTCCTCAGGACTTTATGGATCTATATTCCCATTCATGTCTTTTCCAATCTATTAATCCCTTCTACGTTTCTCATCAGCTTTATTTCCCTCCCTTCTCTTTTCTTCTGGTTGTCCATAAGGGGTTTGGACAGAGGCAAAATCCATCTTTATTTTGTTTAGTTCTGCTCTACTCATTGCTCCCTGGCTTTTTCCCTTTTCCACCACCACTGAATTTTCAGGGAATTACACTGCAACTCCCAGACCAATTTCCTAAATAGCAGCAGCATCTCAGTCAGAATCCCAGAATCCCAGCATGGTTTGGGTTTACGGGACCTTAAAGCCCATCCAGTGCCACCCCTGCCCTGGGCAGGGACACCTCCCACTGTCCCAGGCTGCTCCAAGCCCTATCCAAGCTGGCCTGGGTCATTCCCTGGGATCCCTGGCAGTGTCCAAGGCCAGGTTGGACACTGGGGCTTGGAGCCACCTGGGATAGTGGAGGTGTCCCTGCCCATGTCAGGGGATGGAATGGGATGAGCTTTAATGTCCCTTCCAATCCAAAC
Organism: Tichodroma muraria; assembly: GCA_013390105.1. Classification (NCBI taxonomy): domain Eukaryota; kingdom Metazoa; phylum Chordata; class Aves; order Passeriformes; family Sittidae; genus Tichodroma; species Tichodroma muraria. The sequence continues at coordinate 88,125 of WAAG01041458.1, forward strand.
CATCCCAGGATTCTGGGATTCAGTTCCTCAGCTTGTCTCCTGTACAGAGATCCTTCTCCATGGGAACTTCTGTTTGATCCAAACGGAAAACCCTGACACAATCAAGGTCAGGGCTGCAGTTGTTACGAAGCCCCTCTGCCCCTTTTTTTCAGATGTTTATTTGTACTCAGGTCCCTCCTCTTGCCCCTGGAATTGTAGCTGTGACAGTGAAAGGATCTCTGTCCCTGCAGCCACATTCCCAAGTCACACAGGCTCTGCCCCTGCATTTCCACACAATTGATGTGCAATCCCTCTCTGTCTTTCCCTGGCTTTTCCTCAAATGAACAGCCAGAAATTCATTCAAGCCCGGCACTTCTGTTATTATCTAGATGCAAGGAGCTCCTTTTTTTGGGGAATCATGGAAAAGCTTTTCAAGCTTTTGCCATGAAGAAATAGTTTTCCCCCTACCTGTTGGCCAAACAGCTGCTGCAGCTGGATTCCTGCTCTTTTCCTTTTGCTCCCCATTCTCCTGGAGGATTGCTGGCTGTTGCTGACATTTGTATTGTGCCTGGGTTTATTAATTCATCAAATGCCAAGGATCTGGTTCCTCATTCTGCTGGAGCAGCTGGTTCCCATCAGCTGTTGTTACAATTGGCTGGAAAAACCTCCCAGGAGGAGCCCAATAACTCAGATTTGTCAGATCTGCAGTAATTCATGCAAGATGGGGCCGATGTGGAAATCCACATTTCTTAACTGCAAGGATCAAGATACCAATCCTATTGTTGAATCCAAGATGGGACTTCCAGTAGAACCCACTTGTCACTGACAATTCCCAATTCCCACCCCCTTCCTATTGCACAGCCTGAAATCTTCTGTGTTTGCTCTTAGGCCAGAGGTTCATGTATTTCCTTTTAAGACAGAAGAAAATCTGTCCAGATTAGAACAGAACGATCCAAACAGTTCAGAAAATCACTCCAGTGCTCCTCATACTCGGATAACTCCAGGAACATTTCCTTTAAATCCTCACATTTGGCATCTGCCAAAGAGCAATGTGTGGTTTGCCTCGATAGGAGAAGTCTGGAAATGAACATTCAAGCATTTTCTGCTTTGTAATTTGCAATTGTCCGGGCTGGTTTAGCAATAAGTGTGTGAGTACAATGTTCAGGGAGTTTGTAGTTCTGGTCCTCTGACTCAACACAGACCTTTTGTCATCTTTTTGACTCAGGAATTTCATCAGATGTCATTTGGAGCTCACTGGTGGGCCCTGCACGATGGCGAATGCACAGACCCTGAGGAGAAACTCAACATTTCCTTATGGAAACTCTGCCTCGATGCTTTTTGTTTGCTCAGCACCTCCTCACCTGCACAATAATTATGCCTAAACCAATTCAAGCTCTTGGACCGAAACAGGATGAGGGGGAATGGCTTCCAACTGGAACAGGCAGGGTTAGATGGGATACAGGGAAGGAATTCTGTGAGGCCCAGGTTGCTCTGAAGGTTTGTGGACTTCCCACCCCTGGAAGTGTCCGAGGCCACGGTGGAGCAACCTGGGATAGTGGAAGGTGTCCCTGCCCATGGATAAGCTTTAAGGTCCCTCCCAACCCGAGCCAGTTAAAGATTCCATGGTCCCACCATCCCGTGTGGGCAGAGGATCTGTCCTGCCACGCACCCCACAAGCAGCTCGTTAAGCAAATTAAAGATCTTGTCCCACCTCTCTGTGCCTACAGCGGCTCTACCGAGCCACCCTTTTCCCTTCTTCTTTCCTGGGTACGGTGCCCTCGAGCTCTGGTGTCTAATCCTGGGTGCCCTGAGGAGCCCCAGGGTCTCCACACAACTCCCAGACTCCAAGAACAAGGAACATCTTTAGCTCCATTCCCAGTGGGCACCTCTGGCTGTGGCGCGATCCCGGCTGCAGCTTCCTTGTGGGAAGGAGGGCTGACCAAGAAAACAGAGGCAGCCTGTGGTTAAAGCCTGGGGTCTGTGCTCTATTCCTGGAATTGCAGCACATTTCCTGTGTGGCTTTGCACAAGTCACGTCAGCCAAAGCCCTCAGACCTGGGGCCAAGCCACTGGTGCTCCAAATCAGGTGTGTGTTTGTTTGTTTGTTTGTTTGTTTGGCCAAGCATGGATTTAGGAGCCTGATTTTTGACAACCAGGTTGTTTGTTTTTTTTTTTTAACAAATCTTTGGTCTGTATGTCTCGGGTGCCACAGCTCTGTGGAATTCCTGGAGAGCACTGGGTGTCAGGCCAGTTGTTTGTATGTGAATTTCGCTGTGTTTACTTTATAAAGCTCATCAGGTGGGCACTGATTTCTGGGATTGCTGAACACACAAGGAAAGAATATCAAACATATTTTTCATTTAGCACAAGAAATACTACGGCTGTTAGAGGCAGTGCAGCTTCCTGAGCACGCAGCAGCCCTGCCCACCGAAGCACCCCAGAAGCTGAGCTCAGAATCGGAGGAAGGGAACGAGCTGGCAGACAGAGAGGCAAAAAGAAGCAGCAAAAGGTGAGGGACCAGTTGTGGGAGCCTTGATTCCCCATGGCCAGATTCCTCTGGGGGCAAATGATGCCTTAAGTTTTAACTTCTATGTTTTTCAGATGCTGTGCTGTTTCAGTGGGTGGTTCTGGTTTCACATTAAGTGTTGCTGAGCTCTCTGCACAGAGCAGGGGGACAAAACAATTCCTTCTCTAGCTCGGGACCAGGGACAACTTTCAGCTGTTCTTTTCCCAAGAACAAAACCAGCGGTGAAGGGAGAAGGAAAACCAAGGAGGATGGAGCTTCCTGCCCTGGAGCTGGAATTGGACAATGAACTCCAATGTGCTCCTGGACAGAACTTATCAAAGTGTGGGGCCTCGTGGCCGGGCTCCATTCTGGGCCCATTTTGGGCTCACCTTGGGTGTGGCCCGGCCGGGCTCTTGTGCTGCCCAGGTGTGTCCATGGAGGCCTTTCCATAAATCCCCACTTGATCCTTCTGCTCTGGCTGCTCTCTGGCCCAGGCCAGCCCCCAGAAGGGATCACTCTGAGCCAATCGCTTCCAGCTATGGATGAAGAAGATCCAGGAGCTCGATTCCATCTCTTCAGGCCTTCCAGAAGCTCAGCACATTAAGGGTGGAAAGGCTCTGATCCCAGAAAAATGCAAAATTCAGCATTTCTACTCCAGTTTTTTTCCACCTCTGTGGATAGGCCTTGAATATTCCTGTTGCATTCTCAGTGGAGAAACACTCCAGACTTGCTGGGCAGTTGTTCTCACCCTGAAGATTTTTTCCCCTCAAAAAGAATCCCAGAATTTACCTGCTAAGTTTTTAATTCCCTCTCCAATTCTGTCAGCATCCAGTCACCAGAAAATACCATGCAAGACCTTTTTACACAGAAAAATGCAAGGTAGGAGCCCACACCCACTCATTATTTTAATTCCTTGTCTTAAATAACCTCTCCAAACAAACAAATACCTCCTAGGCTGAGACCTTCTACAACAATTTTTAGTCCAGGCTGGATTTTAACAGCCAACTTATAACAACAATCCCCCCTTATTGGTAGTGGCGTGTGTGCTACCAGGGTAAAAATACTCCCAATGTGCACACACTGGATGGGATTTAAATAGAAATATCCTTGTGATTTTGGCTGACAGAGTCCTCGGGCAAAGCTGGCTCCGTGCAAGGACAGAACTTTTCTTAACACAGCCAGGGGCTGCCCGGGTTTGTGTCCAACCCTGGGCTCCGCACGGGAGGGGACAGCAGGGGCAGGAATGGGGGGCTGAGCTTAGTCTGAGCTTAGTCTGAGCTTAGTCTCTGCGTGAGGGACCCCAGCTGGAGACACCAGTGAGGTGTTTCACACCCCAGCAGATGGAAATTGTTTTGGTTTTTTTTCCGAAAATCCCAGGATCCCTGAGGCTGGAAAAGCCCTCCCAGCCCAGGCAGTGCCAGCTGTGCCCGGTGCCCACCTTGTCCCCAGCCCAGAGCACTCAGTGCCACCTCCAGGGGACACCTCCAGGCATGGGCACTCCAAAGCTCCCTGGGCAGCCCCTGCCGAGGCCTGAGCACCCTTTCCATGGGAAAATTGCTCCTGGGGCCCACCCTGAGCCTGCCCTGGCCCAGCCTGAGGCCGTTCCCTCTGCTCCTGTCCCTGTTCCTGGAGCAGAGCCCGACCCCCCCTCAGTGCCCTCCTGGCAGGAGCTGGGCAGAGCCAGAAGGGCCCCCTGAGCCTCCTCTGCTCCAGGCTGAGCCCCTGCCCGGCTCCCTCAGCCCCTCCTGGGGCTCCAGCCCCTGCCCAGCTCCTGCCCTGGGCACGCTCCAGCCCCTCCAGGGCTCTCCTGCAGGAGCCACAGCTGGAGCCAGCCCTCGAGGGGCCTCTCCGTGCCCAGCCCAGAGGGACAATCCCTGCCCTGCCCCTGCTGGACTCATAATTTGGCCCCAATGTGCAGCAAATCCCTCAGAGATGTGGCAAACAGGAGGCCCAAGAGCAAGTGAAGGATCTAAAAATCCTGATGGCAAGTGAGATTCCCAAGCAGAGCGGATTAAAAATCCAAGGGAATTTTTAAACCAAATACTGGGTTTTGTAGAACAACAAAACCAGCGTAGTGTTTGCACTCAGCCATGGAAGTTGCTGTGGTTGTGTAATCATGTGCAGTTGTGGCCTTAGGAGGAGTGAGAAGGCAGCTGCAGCAAATTAACTTTTCACATTTATTAGGGATTGGGTGGAATCTAGAAAATTCCCCCATGTTATTCTTTTTTTCTTTAATATAGCTGGAAAAGGCATGTTTTGGACGAGGTTCCATCTCAAGCCTCTCCCCCTGGGGCAGGCACAAACCTGAAGCCTTCGAGGGGAAATGCAAAACCAGCAGCAAAACCAGACACCCCCCTCCCAAAGATGCCTGGACATGTTCTTTCCTCCTTTAAGCACCTGATCCATATCCCACAGGGTTCAGGCAAAGGAATCCCAGTGTAGGGAGCTGGTAGAGCCTCAACAAGGTGAAAATTTGTGGGGTGATCCCAAATGAGTGAGTTCTGTTGAAACAGCTGGGGATCCTCATTCTGGAGGAAGGGGGTGGGCAACACCAGGAGGAAATCCATGGAATGGTTGTTGGGGAAAAGGTCTGGATTCTGTGCTGAGAAATAGATTCGGAGCCTCCTCTAAAAATCAAGCACAGAAAGCCTCCAGTGTCCTGCCTTTTTTAGAGGATAATCATAGGAAGCTGTCCCAGATTCCCAACATTCTCCAATGTTTCAGTTTCTCTTTCCCTTCAAAATAATTTCCAGGTGCCCCTCACCAGCTCCTCAGTCCTCTGTGTGTTTTTCCCTGGGATCTTCAGTTCCTTGGCTCACCACTCTTCCCCTTTCCCACCTCTAGGTCTCCTCTCACCTTCCTCACTTCCCCTCATCCCATCCCATTTTTAATCCAGGTCACGAGATGATCTTGAGTGTCTCTTCCCACCTTGGAGATCCTGTGGTTTTCCCATCTCAGGAGAAGCAGGGAGTTGTGTTTGGGGTTCTGTCTGTAGGAATGGTGGTTCTCAGGAGTCCACTGAGGTTGAAGTCTTTTCCATGGAGAGCCTTCCCAAAATAAAACCATTTCCCAACCACTTTATTGAACAAAGTGATGATCCCAGTGCTCGGATCTGGATTCCCTGTAATGTTCCTCTGCTGTAGATCCCATCCAAACCTTATCCAGTGGAAATTTTTGCATCATTTTCCCAAAGTTCTTGGGATGGCATTACAGCCTGGGTCAGGATCATTTTGTTTTCCCTACATGAACAGTCTTGTTCCCACTTATCCCTGCATATTTCTGCTGGGTGTTGGATCCTCCTGAGGAGAGCTGCTCATTAACAGGAATTTTCATCCTCCAGTACCCCTTCCTTAAAGCCCACTCATTGTTTTTGGAAAATGTTCAGTTCCTCCCATTGTTTTCCTACCAAACTTTCACTCCTGGATGCGTTCCTTGTGCTGGTGGCAGGATTTACCTGTGGAGCAGGCAAACAGGGAAGTAGTTGGGCCCTGGGAATTCAGCTCCTTGCTGCCATAAATGAAGGATTTTAGGGATGCCACAATTCACTTCTGGCCCTGAGAGGCTCAAACCAGCTGCTCTTCCAGGTGAAATGCTCACTGCCCCTCTAGGAATGCTCTGCATCCACAGGGAACAAAGCTGGCTCATCTCCATAAAACATTCATGGCACTGCAACAGGAAACTCCTGCTGTGTGTGCTGGATTTTTCCCTCTGGGTTCCAGAGAAAAAGATCAGAAAAGAAGGAAAATAGTTAGGGCTGCAGGAGAGCAGGGCATGAATCTTGTCCTTGGAATCTTGTCCCTAAATGGGAAAAATTAAAAAATCATAGGAACTTCATAGCCCCATCTCCACCCAGTGTGGACCTGAGCTGCTCCAGTAGAACCAGTATAGACCACTGAGGGTCTGGTTATGGAATTCCTAAGTCCAGACAGGCTCCAGATCATTTTAGTGAATAACTGTACACAGGTCACTGTTTTCCAGGTGGTTTAGGGATGTCCAGTGCCTGAATTGATCTGAAAAACCTGGATAACTTCAGTGGAATCTGAGAATTTCTCTGCCCAGAGCAGCTGGGACTGCCCCTGGATCCCTGGCAGTGCCCAAGGCTGGACACTGGGGCTGGGAGCAGCCTGGGACAGTGGGAGGTGTCCCTGCCCAGGGCAGTGATAGGAATGGGATGAGCTTTAAGATCCCTTCCAACCCAAGCCATTCCATGATTCTTAGACACATTTTCTGTTTGAATGAACAGAATTCCTACAAAAGAACCTCCGTGTGTCTCCAGGGAAAACCCACAGCCCTTCTAAGGTGACCTTGATGTTCCTGAGTGCTGCCTGGGCAGTTCTCTGCTTGTCACAAATAACTGCTAAAACCACTCATTAAAACCAGTTTTAGGGCAAGAAAACGGCTTGAAAGGAGTAAGTGAGTAAAACCCCATCTAAAGCCCCCCCGCCAGCTCCACAGCTTTACTACCCCCGGTTACTTCACTGCAGACTCCGAGGAGCAGGAGCTGTGGATAACAGCCACTCATCCCTTACATTTCCCCTCAATCCCAAAGCTTCTTTCCCTGTTTCCCACAGTTCATGGAGCAGCCAAACCACTCAGGGCCTTGCCAGAGGCCACTGCCCACTCCTTGCAGGAGACCAGTGACGCAGCTGCACTCGCACAATGGCTCCTTTTCCTCCTTGGATACGGCTCAGGAGCCATCCCAGCCTTCTCTCCCCTCTCCATCTGCAGAGAGTCATCACTGCTGGCAAGGACAGCGTGGAGGGTGATAAATCAGCATCGATCCCGCTCCAGCCTCTCCTGGAATTTGTCACTGCAGAGGGATATTTGTCACGGCTCTGACAGGTCAGGGATTGAAGCAGTGCTGCAAATATTTAGGTTCAGTCTGTTTTTCAAGCAGGACAAGCAGGCTCTGCAGTGCAGCTCTTCCAGGAGCCTGGCAACAGGCTTGGAATGAGTCTGTTCCTTAGTGTCCATCACCCACGGGATGAACCAAAGGAACAACAAAATAGGGGAGAGTGGATCAAGCAATCCCAGACTGGTTTGGGTTTGGATTAAAGATCACCCCATTCCACCCCCTGCCATGGGCAGGGACACCTTCCACTATCCCAGGTTGCTCCATCCCTGGAAATGTGCCAGGCCAGCTTGGAGCAGCCTGGGGCAATGGGAGGTGTCCCTGCCCATGGCAGGGGTGGCACTGGATGAGCTTTAAGGTCCTTTCCAACCCAGTTCATTCAGTGAGTCCATGATCTCCTGGTCCTCTTGACCTTGCAGGATAATTGGAATCTCATCCTGCTGCATCATTCCCCGCTGGGAAATGCCTGGATTTGTTATTTCTGTCACCCATGGGATGTCATTGCTTCCTGTCAAACCGTGTTGCCTCAGAAACTCCATCTCCAGGTTTGTTGTGGTGGGAACAGCAAAAAGCTCAGCTCTGCTTCAGAGATTTTATGGACAGTGACGGGAGACAATGAATGGATGCAGAACAGGGATGGCAGGATTTCAGGATTTCAGGAGAAAATCCTGCAGAGCAGAGCTGGCAGCAGGCAGAGCTCATGGCTGCTGTGGGAGAAAACAAGGAAAGGGGAGTCTGAAAATGAATAATTCCAAACTGATTTGGGTTGGGATGGACCTTAAAGTCCATCTAGTCCCACCCTATCCACTCCCACTGTGCCAGGCTGCTCCAGCCCCAGTGTCCAGCCTGGCCTTGGGCACTGCCAGGGATCCAGGGGCAGCCCCAGCTGCTCTGGCAATTCCAGCCCAGCCCCTGCCCACCCTGCCAGGAACAATTCCTGCCCAAGATCCCATCCAGCCCTGCCCTCTGGCCCTGGGAAGCCATTCCCTGGCTCCTGGCACTCTGTACCAAAATCAACCTCCAGATAGAAATCCATGAGAAAGGAGGATCCATAATCTCAGTTATCCATGGAGCAGCAATGTCTGGATGTTAAAGGGGACTTGGTTCCCATGTTCTCAGATTTTCTGGAACCCAACTTCCTCTGCCTCTAAATCCTGCCTGAGTTTAGGGTTTTTTGGGGACATTTAGTATGTTTTCAGGACTTGCTGTGTTTGTTTGGATTTCTGGATTTGTGGTAGATACAGAGAGACCTGGCCATGCTTTTGTCCATCCCAGATATTCCCACTGTATCAATACTTCCATAAAATTGTGCCTGACTGGGATCTTGCATTGTCTAGGACGTCTCCTGGCAGAGGAACCTCAGAGTTCAGAGCAGAGATGCCTCAACAAGTGCTTCATTTCTGCTCTTCCCACACAATAAAAGTGTTTGGGAAATGTTGGCTTTGCCGAATGTCCTGTGTACCCCGTGCTTCCACGTTTTCATTCCAAATATCCATATTGTCATGCCCAGAAAACTGGAAAAGCCATGGGAGAGCTTTCTATGGCTAACAAGGACGTTCTGGAAGATTTTTCCATAATCCAAATGTGAAAAGTGATATTGAGACTTAAGGAACAGTAAAGGAGAGGCAAAAAGATGGAGGCAGGAATGAGGGAACAGGAATTGTGAAGAGAATGGGAAGAGTCCATGGGCAAGGTGAGAAGGGCAAGGTTTGGGCAGAAGGATTTGGGCTCCTCTGGAATTTCAATTTCTACCAGGGAATGTGTTTTGTGTAAAGGAACAAGGGAAAACAGAAGGAGGGGTCTCAGCCAAGCAACCTTGGAAAGCCTTTTATTCCAGGAGGGTTGGAGCTGCTGGAATTACCCCCTGGCAGCACCTGGAGCAGGGCAGGGATTGTCCCTCTGGGCTGGGCACGGAGAGGCCCCTCGAGGGCTGGCTCCAGCTGTGGCTCCTGCAGGAGAGCCCTGGAGGGGCTGGAGCGTGCCCAGGGCAGGGCAGGAGCTGGGCAGGGGCTGGAGCCCCAGGAGGGGCTGAGGGAGCCGGGCAGGGGCTCAGCCTGGAGCAGAGGAGGCTCAGGGGGCCCTTCTGGCTCTGCCCAGCTCCTGCCAGGAGGGCACTGAGGGGGGGCCGGGCTCTGCTCCAGGAACAGGGACAGGAGCAGAGGGAACGGCCTCAGGCTGGGCCAGGGCAGGCTCAGGGTGGCCCCAGGAGCAATTTCCCCATGGAAAGGGTGCTCAGGCCTCGGCAGGGGCTGCCCAGGGAGCTTTGGAGTGCCCATGCCTGGAGGTGTCCCCTGGAGGTGGCACTGAGTGCTCTGGGCTGGGGACAAGGTGGGCACCGGGCACAGCTGGCACTGCCTGGGCTGGGAGGGCTTTTCCAGCCTCAGGGATCCTGGGATTTTGTGACTGCCAGTCACCAGCAGCCAGGCAAAGAAACAAGCAAGGATTTTTGTTTGCGTTGCAGATGGCCAGAAGGAAATCCAGCTGCACTCAGCCTCCACAGCTGTTGGATCCAAGCCTTTCCCAGCTCCCAGAGCTCCAAGGCTTGGCTGGAGCTGGATGCCAGCAAGGGAGGGGTTAACCGCACACCTGTGGGCAGCTCCTGAGGTGTTTTTTCCCTGACACATAATTAGGCTGTGAGCTCATTTACAGCCCATAATGAGGTCATTATGATGGCACCAGTCGATTTTGCCAGAGCTGGCAATCCCTAATCTGCTTCCTCTGCAGCAGCTCCCAAAGGAAGGGAGAAACCCAAACACCCATCCCAGCTAACAATGCTTTTATTTGCATTGCTGGGGCCCCGAATTCCTTTACTTATTCCCCCTCTTTCTGATGGGTTTTCCATAACAAGGAACACGCTGGAGATCCATGCAGCACAAATCCACTCTGCTTGTTCCATGCCTTTTATTTTCTCTCCATCTTTCTTGTTGGCTTTTTCAGGTCTTGTAAGGCCTCAGTTAGGTTCCTCCAGTGCTGGGGCACTGGTGACAGGCTTTTTGTGGCTCCTGAAGTGGGATCAAAAGGAAAATTCCAGCTCATGGAGGGGAGGGCAAGGAGGAGCCTGTGGGCAAGTGCAGACTGAAAGAGGAAGAGGCAACAAATCCATCATAGGCTGCTTTTGAAGCAGATCCTTTCTGTTCTCTGGATTTATCTGTGGCACATCCTGCCCAGCAAGAGGGAAGAGGAATAACCTCAGAATTCCAGTAGAAGCAGCCAAGGTGACTCTTGGAATGGCTTTGACCACTTACCTCACTGGTGGGAGCCCTCTGGAGATGCAGCTTCCAGGAGAAATGGGCACTGCAGGGTGGGGGAAAGGGAGAATCCAAGATGGGGAAATGGCCCTGCTCCATCCCTGGGGATTGATGGAAAGGGAGAATCCAAGGTGGGGAAATATCCCTGCTCCATCCTTGGGGATTGATGAAAACAGGGAAGCTAAAATGGGGAAATGTCCCTGCTCCATCCCTGGGGATTGATGGAAAGGGAGAATCCAAGGTGAGGAAATGTTCCTGCTCCTTCCCTGGGGATTGAGTGGCTCACATGGCAAAATCTGGTCACATCCAGCCCAGAGTGACCCTGGCAGTTGTAGAGTCTCTCCTGCTGGGACCGCCTCACCTGCAGAGGGACACTGGGATCTTTGGGATTTGTCCCTGAAAACAACTGGGCTGGCACTCCGAGGAGCCCAGCAGGACATGAAGGATGTGGTCCCACCTGGGATGTTCGTCCTCCTTTGGGCTTGGAACTGTTCCCAGGACCCCTGACGCACTGGAACTCCCCAACCCCCTCTGGAGATGCCTCCTCATCTTTCCTGAGAGCTGGGAATGCTGAACTGATCACTTATACCCAACACGGGAGCACTAAATCCATCCTTTGCACCCGGACACGAGGGAGCTCCACAGCACAGCTTCCATGGAAAAGCAAAACACACCCAGGATCTGAACAAGGCCCTTTTGTGCTGCTCTGTTCCCTGATCAAAATGAAGCAGCACCTTCTGGCTGTCCAGGCTGACATCCAGGCAGCTGGAAGGTCTCGGGAAAACTTGGAAGCTGCCAAGTCACCATTTCCAGGTGGGAAAGGGGCCATTCCCAGGGGGAAAGGAGTGACAGATAAATAATCAAAATAACAGATGTGTGGCAGCCCTTCAGAGCAGGGAAACTGAGACTCCTGGGGAGGAACTTCAGCTGCAGCAGAGCTGCTCCAGGGGCTCCAGGAGAGCTGGAGAGGGATTTGGACAAGGGCTGCAGGGCCAGGAGCCAGGGAATGGCTTCCCAATGCCAGAGGGCAGGCTGGGATATTGGGCAGAAATTGTTCCCTGGCAGGGTGGGCAGGCCCTGGCCCAGGGTGCCCAGAGCAGCACATTATTACTAAACACTTAAAATACACTTTAAAAAATGTCCCATGGATTTATCCTATCATTTGTAAATATCCAGTAGGCAAATTATCCTGTATTTTTAAATGCATTTGTATCCTGTTTATTCAGCATGACCCGAGTCCATGAAATAACAAAATGATTTTGTTACTGCATCATCTGCAACATTGCTGCTGCTGCATCTCCAGGCTTGGAGCCAGCTGGGTTTATGTGAAACTGGTGGCAGCACCTTTGGAAAGATGGAACTTCTCTCCTTATCCTGCAGATTTGGTCAAGAAAACTCCACATTTAAAAGGAGCCAAAGCTGCTGCTTCAGGAACGGCTGGAATGTCCCCTCCATGCCCCAAATTCCTTTCACATCCCTCAAGGTTATAATTTTTTTAATTATAATTAAAAAAAAAAGGGCTCATCTCATGAGTATCATTGAAATGCCAGCTGTGAATTGTGATTCCCATTTTCTGGATGGGTTTTAAGTCATGGGATGGGGAGCTTTGTTTGGGAAGTTCACCTACAGCAGGACCTGGCTGTGGTCCCCTGGTACAGGAAGCCACCCTTGCCTTGGTGGCTGCTCAGCAGAGGAAGGACCTTCCAGCCCTGCTGGGTATCCCTTGGTCTCATCCTGCTGCTAAATCCCTCTGGAAAAGAAACCTCACCCTCTGGAAGCTGATCCTTCAGAAAATTCCGTGGCACGGTGACCCTGGAAGTGCCAAACTGGGGTTCTCTTACAGAAGGAAAGCAAAATGTCTTCCCCCCCCCCCCAATTAACATCATAAATGTTGTCTCCTCCTTGTCCACAGGACATGGAACAGCTGGGATTGTTTGGATCACAAAATCCAATTAAAGCAGGCAGGGATGAGGGCTGCTGCTCCCGTTCCTGCCAGCACCACCCACCTCCCTTCCCTGGAAAAGCCAAATCCCATTTCCTCAGGTGGGAGCAGCTCTCTGGAGCTCTCCAGTCGCAGCAGCTCCTCCCTGCTCAGGACAGCCAATCCTGGAGGGTGGAGAAGTCCTGCAGCACCATTCCAGCATCTCCCTGTTCCCACATCCTCCCCTCCCTGCAGGCTGGAGCTGCTTGGAGCTTCCTGTTTGGAATTGGAAGCAAATATTGCCCTTGGTGTGCTCCCAGTACAGCCACCACCAGCTCCAGGAGTGCTGGGCAACTTCTGCTGGGTGTTCTTCCAAACATCATCTGGGGGCACAGCCAGATCCTGCAGGAGAGGAGGAAAAACCACTGGAATTGCAGCCCTTTGGATACAGGAAGAGCTGGTTGGAATTTCACTGGAAACCTCTGGGTCTGAGCACCTCCACAGCAGCCTCTTCCCACCTGAGGAGACCCCAGCACCTGGAGCAGCCACTGGCAGCACACTGGAATTCCAGCAGCAGCCCAGGTCTATGGCCTGGTGATGTGAAGCCCTGTGAGGTTTTTCCCAGCACTCTGAGCCCCCTTTTCACCCTGGAGGAATTTTGTGATGGGATTGTCCTTCCCCAGCTGTGGGAAAAGGGAAAGGGTGGAGAGTAACAGCGAAGAGCAGGGCAGGTACAGAACCATGGAATGGGTTGGGAAAGATCTTAATGATCACCCATTCCCACCCCTGCCATGGCAGGGACACCTCCCACTGTGCCAGGCTGCTCCAGCCCCAGTGTCCAGCCTGGCCTTGGGCACTGCCAGGGATCCAGGGGCAGCCCCAGCTGCTCTGGCAATTCCAGCCCAGCCCCTGCCCACCCTGCCAGGAACAATTCCTGCCCAAGATCCCACCCAGCCCTGCCCTCTGGCCCTGGGAAGCCATTCCCTGCCTCCTGGCCCTGCAGCCCTTGGGAATTGTCTCTCTCCAGGTTTCCTGCAGCTCCTCCAGGCCCTGCAAGGCCCCCCTGAGGTCAGCCCAGAGCTTCTCCTCTGCAGGTGAACAATGCCAGCTGTGCCAGCCTTTCCTCCCAGCAGAGCTGCTCCAGCCTCTGCTCCTCCTGGAGCCTCCTCTGGGCTCTCCCCAGCAGCTCCAGCTCCTCCCTGGGCTGGGCTAGGCTGGGGCAGCTCTGCAGGTGGGGCTCACCTGAGCAGAGGGGCAGAGGGCCCTCGCTGGCCCTGCTGCAGCCCAGGGTTGATTTCTGGGCTCATTCTCCTCAAGACCTGCAGTTTATTTTCCCTTTTAATTTATTTTACTGCCCAGCTGCAGTTCCCTTTTTCCCTAAGTGCACCTGGATTGGGAGTTCCTGGTGCACAGGATTTTTGTTGCTCTTGGCCCAGGAGTGTGAGCAGCTTGCTCTAATATTTCTCTTTTTTATGGATGTCCATGTGAGTTTAATAAAGTTTGTTGTCTGCTCAAGCTCTGCTGTTGTCTCCTCACTTGTAGGGAAGTGGGAAGCTGTGCCAGGAGTTTTCCTGTTGAGGTCCAACAAAACACTGACCCGTGGAACCAAAGGAATAACGGGGCCCCCCGTGGCCCTAAAGCAGCACTGGGAGCTTCATTAAAATTGATCTGGAATTCAGCAATTAATCAACACTCACCCAAGACAATGCAGTCAATTAATCAGGCACAAAATGCCCCGTCCAGATCACAGGCCCAAGGTTTGGATAAAAACCAAGCCCAAGAGAAACTCCCAGTTCTTGGTCGATAGGGGAGGACCAGGATGTTTCAGCACATGTAATTAGCAATCAATTACTCATTAGAATTGCCCCACCAAGCAAACGTGGAGCACATCCAAGGGCTCTGATTCCCTTTGGATCGCTGGGCCCTTATTTCATTTTAAAAGCCATTTTTGGGCTGTGCAAAAGGCAAAGAGCTCCTTCAGGCCCAGGGACTGTGGGAGTCAGTGGGGGGTATCATGGAATGATGGAATTCCTGATGGGGAGGGACCCCCAGGGATCACCCAGCCCCGCCCTGGCCCTGCCCAGACCCCCCCAATACCCCCTGGGCATCCCTGGCAGCGCTGGCCTGGAGCTCCTGGAGCTCTGGCAGCCTCGGGGCCGTGCCCATTCCCTGGGGAGCCTGGGCAGTGCCAGCACCCTCGGGGGGAAGAGCCTTGCCCTAAAATCCAGCCTAACCCCCCCTGGCCCAGCTGCAGGCGCTGCCTGGGTGCTGTCCCGTGCCAGGAGCAGAGGCCGGAGCTGCCCCTCGGAGGAGCTGCAGCCCTGGGGAGCTCTGACCTCGGGCTCCTCTGCTCCCACTCCTTGAGGACTTGCCCTTTCCCTGTTGGAAAAAGCACCCTTCCTCCACAACCTCCAAACGTCCTGGGTGCAGCTCCATTCAGATGCCACACCAGACAGAGAGAGGATGGCAACGTCCTCCAGGGACTGTCCCAAGCTCCCAGGGCAGGGCTGGATGGGATCTTGGGCAGGAATTGTTCCTGGCAGGGTGGGCAGGGGCTGGGCTGGAATTGCCAGAGCAGCTGGGGCTGCCCCTGGATCCCTGGCAGTGCCCAAGGCCAGGCTGGACACTGGGGCTGGAGCAGCCTGGCACAGTGGGAGGTGTCCCTGCCATGGCTGGGGTGGCTCTGGATGGGCTGTGAGGTCCCTCCCAACCCAAACCATTCCATGATTCTGTGATTCTTTTTTTCCCTTTGAAAGTCAAATCCTCTGGCATTTTTTCCAGTGTTTTCCTGCTCCTGCCTGGGGGTCCAGGACCTGCCAAGTTCAGCCTAGGACTGGATTTTCCAACCCTGATGTGGTATCCATAATTCCAACGTCACGTTTCCAGGACAGCCACACATTCCATACCCCACTCCTGTGATACCAGGATGCCTTTAGGTTTGCAGATGCCAGGCAAAGTTTTCCAGAATCCCTGCAGGCAGGAATTCAACACATGAGGGCTGTAAAATAGACACAGATCAAGTATCTCATCCCTAAAAAATAAATTAATAATTGGAAAAAGAGGAAAAGAAAGGAACTTTGCTGGACCCCCTGGAATGTGAACCCCAATTCCCATATTCAGTGACAGGAATTCTGTGGGAATCTGTGCTGCATGCTGCCCAAAATTAGGGTTTTCCATGAGATCTCATTGCTATTCAGAAATTTCCTTGCAAGAACCACAACTGTCCTGGAGAGTTAAATCAGGAGCACCCAGGAGATGCTGCTTCAGGAAGGAATGGCTGGAACTCCAGGGGAGCATTGGGATGGTTGGGTGGAATTCTTGGTGAAATGGACTGTGGGATCCCATATCCAAAAAATTAAAGCAAAGCACTGGGATATGGATAAAATATATATTTTATATTTATATTTGTATTTATATCCCAAATAACTGGGAATTAGGACATTGGGGATCCTTCTGGGGAAAATCTACTGTTCTAAGGAGTGGTGCTGATCCTTAGGGGAATTCACCAGCTGGGAAAGACTTTCCTCATTCCAAAGGCTGAGCTTTGGATCTGGAATCCCCCTGGGCCACCCAGGTGAGCCCAAGGTGCCTTTTCAGCCCCAGGGTTGGCACCATGGCCCAGCAATCCAGGGAAAACTGCAGGAAGGGAGCTCAGCCAGTTGGCTCATGGGCTTTTTTGTGCCCCTACCTTTCAGATGGACACAAAAAAAAAAAGCAAAAATAAAAACCTTGGCCCCTCCTATGTGAGGAGAACAGCCTGGGAATATTTATTATTAAAAGAAGTGATGGAGCAGTTTCCATTCTTCTATTGTTCCTGCTTTTTTCTTCTTTTCTCCCTGTGAAAACACCCGAATAAAAGCAATTTATTAAGAACTGGCGTCGCCTCAAAATAGTTCCCCTTAATGTGAATGTTCTTAGTGACACTGTAAAATTTATTTACAGTTTCTCTTTTTGCTCATTGTTTGGATGGACCATAGGACACCAATGAAAAAAAATCAAGGAATTATTTATGCTAAGCAGATGCAGCAGATGGAGCATTGGTGATAAGAAGCAGCAGCTGGGCCTGATAAGCTGCCTTTAACTCGGGGTTTTCTTCGTGCCCTCAGTTTTTTTGGAGCATTTTTTTCTGTCATTCAGCTCTCTTGGTATTAAAGGGATGCTAAATGTGGAAACCTAAGCCCATGCTAGTGAAAGAGTGAAGAATAAAGGATGAGCATCACCCTCAAAGTGCTCTCTTGCGACCCCTGATGCCTTCGCCACTTGGAAAGAAAAGCAAGACTGAAAAATAAAATCGAAAAGCCAAGGGGAGTTTAAAGCACAACGTGGAAAACCCCAACAGAGTGAGCAGAGAGTGGAAATCCTGCCTGGATTCACCTCCAGGGATGTCCCTCCAGGACTGCCAAATAATGGAATCCTGGAATACCCTGAGTGGGAATAAACCCCCAGGGATCACCCAGCCCCACCCTGTCCCTGCCCAGACCCCCCCAATCCCCCCTGGGCATCCCTGGCAGCACCGGCCTGGAGCTCCTGGAGCTCTGGCAGCCTCGGGGCCGTGCCCATTCCCTGGGGAGCCTGGGCAGTGCCAGCACCCTCGGGGGAAGAGCCTTGCCCTAAAATCCAGCCTGAGCCTGCCCTGGGCCAGCTGCAGGCGCTGCCTGGGTGCTGTCCCTGTGCAGGCAGCGGAGGACACAGAATTCCCACTTACAGGTGTTCCGTGCTGGATCCATGATCCCTTCTCCCAGGAAGGAGCCAGGCCTGGCCCGTGGGTGGTCTGAATCATGTGTCCCTCTCCAGCCAAGGACATCAAAGCAGAAAACACAGCTGGATGCTCCTGCTCCCTCCTGCCTGGGGGCTCTCCCCACAATCCATTCCACTGATGTTGTTTGGGCCTCATCCTAGAAAGGATCCGTTCAACTCCGAGGGGAAGAAGAGGTGAATGGAAAGAGAGAAAACAGAACTGCCACGATAAATTTGGTCACACATTGTTCCAAGGAGAAAGCTGGGCCAGGTGCAGAGCCATGATTAGGATCAAGTGTTGGGAATGGCTCCAAGGCTTCAGCTGAGCTGATTGCAGAGGCTTTGGGGGCTGCAGACAACGAGGCAACTCATTATTCCTTGGACCTTCACCTTCCTGGCAGCACAGTGAGTCATGGATTGGAGAAGGTCAGAGCCTTGGATTCTCAGAATGGAACAGAAGATTGGGATTATTTTGGGCTGAGCCCCAGCTGGGCAGCAGGAAAGGGCTTGGGATCGTGCCCCTGTGCCCCTCAGGTGAGCCCCACCTGCAGAGCTGCCCCAGCCCTGGCCCAGCCCAGGGAGGAGCTGGAGCTGCTGGGGAGAGCCCAGAGGAGGCTCCAGGATGAGCAGAGGCTGGAGCAGCTCTGCTGGGAGGAAAGGCTGGCACAGCTGGCATTGTTCACCTGCAGAGGAGAAGCTCCGGGGTGACCTCAGGGGGGCCTTGCAGGGCCTGGAGGAGCTGCAGGAAACCTGGAGAGAGACAATTCCCAAGGGCTGCAGGGCCAGGAGGCAGGGAATGGCTTCCCAGGGCCAGAGGGCAGGGCTGGGTGGGATCTCGGGCAGGAATTGTTCCCTGGGAGGGTGGGGAGGCCCTGGAATGAAATTCCCAGAGCAGCTGGGGCTGCCCCTGGATCCCTGGCAGTGCCCAAGGCCAGGCTGGACACTGGGGCTGGAGCAGCCTGGCACAGTGGGAGGTGTCCCTGCCATGGCAGGGGTGGGAATGGGTGGGCTGTGAGGTCCTTCCAACCCAAACCTGTCTGGAATTCCCTGACATTTTGAGTCCTGTTTCAAAGCACTGGGAGCAATGGTCCCAAGAGAGCCGTCAGGATCAAAGCTGGGCTTTCTGGAAAGCTTCAGCCACGTCAGATGAGGAAACCATGAGTTGGTACCAGGCTTTTGAGGGAGGAACTGGTGAGAACAAGAATCCAGGTGTGTGCTGATATCCCTGACACATGAGATACACAAGAGTTTTTTGTTGGGAAAACCAGGAGTGGAAAAAGAACCCAAAACTGAGAGTTCCAAAAAAACTTCTCTTATTTAAGACAATCAAAGGGGAAAAAAAGGGACCAAATGATTCTAGGTCCTTCCTCCCCTCAGGAAATCCAGAACAGCTTCCAAATAATCCATTGGATTTTCACCCACCTCTTCCAGCCCTTTGGCTTGGGAGCACTGGGAGGATTTCACTGGTTTTTATTTCAGTTGCAAGAAGATTTCCTGTGAAGGGAAAAAAGTGTCCAGGTGAAAGCATTCCAGATATTCCCATTTTCCTTGGAAAAACTTGGGAGGGGGAAAATGGACACCAGGCTCCTGAGTTGGATCTTCTTTCCTGAGGTATCCTTTAGTTCTTTTACTCAATCCTTTGTTTGGGAGGCATCTCCACCCCCTTGGGAGAGGAATTCAAACCAGAGGCTTTCCCAGAATATCCACATTTATGGAAGCTTCCCTTCCCTGGAGGAGAAGGAATCAAAACCTCAGGGATTCATTTAGAACTTTATGGAGCTGAGCCAGAAATTAAAAAAAAACAACAAATAAAACCAAACCCAAATCAAACAGGTTTTGTGTGGCCATAAATCAGCTGAGCTGGTGGATGTGAGGAGACAACTGACCAAAAGAGCCACCCAGGGCTGGATGAGTGGAATTTCTGGGAAAGCCATGGATAAAAAAGAGTTTGATTTTTAAGAGCTGTCTCTTCATCACTTGGAGGCCTGGATCACTCCGGTGCTTCTCCCTGTCCCATCTTGACTGATGGGGAAATACTATGGAATTTTCTTGTCTCACAACATGTCCCATTTCTATTGGAATAACTTGGACTGTTCAGTTGGAACCAAAGATTTTTGCTTTGTTTTTTTAAGTGCCCAACTCTTGGAATTCCAGTAATATAAAAGTTACTTCAATAGATTGAAATGTTGAATAAACACTGGGATAATTCCAATAATATTGGTACACCTGGTATTGGAAAAGCGCAGCCCTTGGAACTGGCAGAAATTCCTTCTTCCAGAGGTAGGTGGATGGTTTCCATGCCTGAGTTTTCCAGCAGATCCTGCGCAGAAGGAACAGAAATTCCACCCTGTGGGGGGTGACTCATGGTTTAAAAGGCTCCATCCCAAGTCCCTGTGTCCTTCTGGCTGAGGAATTACTCAGAGTGACTCACAAATTTATCACCTCCAACAGTCCAGTGCATCCAATCTTGGAAATGGAGGGATTAGGAAAGTCACCCAGCTCATCTCTGCACTAACTTCCCAAGTCCCAATAATTCTGGGGAGTCCAACACTGCCAGAGTTCCTGAGAGCAGAACTGCAGCTACTTTTCCTTTATTTTTTCCCATTTATCCCCTTTTTTATGCCTTTGATGAACTTTCAAAGGAGGAGAGGCCCAAATTTGGGCCTGGCCGGTGGCAGCTGAACATTTTAACACCCCTGGAATTCTCAGGATGGATCTCATTAACAAAGGTCTAAAATAAGCAGAGGAATTTCAGCAGGGGAATAAAGAGCTCAGTTTATTCCTGTTCCATAACAAAGACACGGGCAGACCTTCCCTTCCCGGGAGAGGATTTTCAGCAGGATGATTCCCTAGGGATGAACTTTGGGAGAGGTATCCCAGTGTTTGTCACCCTCTGTGCTATGGCAGAGTGGGAGAGAGGGATAAATTCCTGCTGCTTTAGGGAGCTTTTGTCACTGCTCAGTTATTTCCTGCTTATTTCCAGAACATCCAGCTGGATCCCAATCCCACCTACAACTTTGGGAATGCAGGATATCAACCAACACCTCTTTGGAGGTGAAGTCCTTGGAGCTCCAGACCTTTCTGGGGAGGGAATTGCACTTTTGCCAAGACAAGCTGACCTTCTTTTATTTCAACTCTTCCTCTGCTGGAGTCCCTCGGGACAGTTTGGGAAACCGGGATGGGTGTCCTGGAGGCTGGGCATGGTTCCCATGGGATCACCCCAGCCCAGAGTAACCTCCAGGCTTTGGGAAAGATCTGTTGCTCTCCTAAGGTCGTGAACAATCCTCGTTGCCGAAAGGTTCGGAATTTTCTGGCACAAAATGGGTTATTCCAGGAATTCCCACTGACTCCTCTGTTGGGATGGATGAAAGTTTGACAAGGAAGTCTCGCAGATGCGCACGCCTGGCAGAAAGATTTGTGAATGTGGGATCTGGGAACGGGAATCTGTCAAGTTTTGGTGCAGAAGAGTAACGGGTGTCTCGATGTCAGTGAGGACTGCTGAGCCAGTCTTACTGGATCGCTAAGAAGGCAAAGAGCGTGTTGGTTAAGAAAGGATTTTATGACTTAGAGCAAAGGATAAGCCCACCTCAAACAAGAGAAGTTCTTCCCGAGCAGAAAGATACAAGAAGCAAACGGACAGGCAGATACTGCGAGCAGAAAAAAGGCGTCAGAATTTTCCACCGCGAGGAAACTGGAAAACGGCTCCTGGCCTGAACTGTGACGCGCTGAGCCCTCGCCACTGGAGAGCGGAGACACGAATCCTGTGGTGCTGCAGCCGGGAAAGGCTGCGGGCGACAGCGAAGGCGTCGCCCGGCCGCTCCGCGTGAAGCTGCTCGGCGAAGGGAAGTGCCGACGCCCCGGGAGCGGAACCAAAGGGCCTCGGGCGCCTTGGGCTGCAGCTGCAGCTCCCGGCCCGGCCCGCACCCAGGAGCCGGGAGTGCCGCAGCCCTCCCTGCAAGGAGAGCTGCGGAAGAGCTCCCCGGGGCCCTGCGTCTCTCGCTCAGGCTCCTCCACTCCTGAAGCTTGGGAGTGAAATGAAGCTTTCACTCCCAAGTGAAAGCCTTCTCCTGCTGGCATTTCAGGAAGCTCACTCCTGAAATGCCAGCAGGAGAAGGCCCCAGAGCCGCTGGGTACTCTCAGACATCCCCACGGCTGGGCTGGCCAGCGTGGATCCGCATCCGCGTTAGCAGGCGGCACAAACTGTGCCGGTTTTTCCTTCGATCTCCTGGATTCCGAAGGCACCTCCTCTTTCTCTGGGCCCGGAGATCTTGTTGGCACCAGGAGGAACATCCATGGAATGTCTGGAAAACCAGCAGATGAGCTGTCAAGCCAAATGTTCCCTCTCCCATCTAAGAAAACTTCCCTCAGAGGCAACTTCCTGCTCCAGGTTTCCCTTGCCATCCCTTTCCTCCTGCTCTTGTCACCCCATTCCTGCTTCTCTCTCAGTCCTTGGCAGACAACACTTCAAAAATCCCTGGCAGATCCCTCATATCTGTGAGGACTGAGCCAAACTTCCCCAAAACACCTGTGGAGCTGTCGGGATGCCCCAGCCTCTCCCACCAAGTGGCAAAATCCAAGCAAAAGGACTCAGCTGCAGTGGAAAGGAAAAGCAAATCCATCAGGAAAGGCTGGAATGGCTTCAAAGTCCCACTGAGACTGAAGGGGAGCCCAGGATGGGGTGGGGCTGCACAGGATCCAGCTGTGCCAAGGTATCCAGCACATTCCTGCTGGGAGCAGGGAGAGCAGCCAGTGCTCTAGGGGGGATGGAAACCACAGGGAGCCACCTGGGATGAGGGAAAACCACGGGATGGCAGCACGGATGAGGTGCTGGGGGGGCAGGAAAAGGGGTGGGAGCAGGGAATGCTCAGCCTAGCAGCTGGACAAGGAACGAATCCCAGCCATGGGAGCACCACCTGGGGCAGGGAGTGGGAATCAGGGAAAAGCACAGCCTGGAAATATTAGTGAGACTTGCATTGTGTGAAGGGGAATGGAGAGGGATTTGTCCCAGGAGTATGGAGGGACAGGACCAGGGGGAATGGTTTAAACCGGAAGAAAGTGGAGTTAGGTGGGGTCTTGGGCAGGAATTGTTCCCTGTGAGGGTGGGCAGGGGCTGGGCTGGAATTGCCAGAGCAGCTGGGGCTGCCCCTGGATCCCTGGAAGTGTCCAAGAGATGGTGATGATGAAGAGGAAGAAGAAGAGGAAGAAGAAGAGGAAGAAGAGGAAGGAGAAGAAGAGGAAGAGGAAGAAGAGGAAGAGGAAGAAGAAGAGGAAGAAGAAGAAAAAGAGGAAGAGGAGGAAGAAGAAGAGGAAGAAGAGGAAGAAGAAGAAAAAGAGGAAGAGGAAGAAGAGGAAGAAGAAGAAAAAGAGGAAGAGGAAGAAGAAGAAAAAAAGTGTGTGAGCTGCTGTTTCTCCTGCTCGGACTCCATGAGGAAGCTGCAGGAGACGCTGCTGCTGCTGCTTGGCTCGGGGCTGTATACCAAAAAGCTGCTGCTCCTGCTTGAGGCAAGCCAGAAACCTTAACGAGGACTCCGGTATTTGGAACTCCCGCCTTCAGACTGGTGTATTCCCACAATAAATAACTTTACAGCAATTAACTACGGCTCGTGCCTCGCTGAGATCCCCAATCCATGAAATAACAACTGGACGGAATGGCGCCTCGTTTTAATTAACCAGGACACTGGGGCTGGAGCAGCCTGGCGCAGTGGGAGGTGTCCCTGCCGTGGCAGGGGTGGCTCCGGATGGGCTGTGAGATCCTTTCCAAGCTCAACCAGGGACTCCATGACAAGTTTGGGAAGAGTTTCCCCTCTGTGAGCTGGGTTTGCAGTCCCAGCCTGGCAGCTGCTCTCTCCTTAGGGATCACATCCCAAGCCTTTCCCACAGGCAGCACAGCTTCCCTGGCCCCAGGTCCGTGGAGAGGCAGGCAAATCCCCCCTGCTCCTCCCAAAGTGCCCATGGAGCAATTGTTCCATGGATAAATTAATTTATTTTCTGGTTTTCTGCATCTTCCTCTGACACTTCCAGGGATGGGGAAAATCCCACTGGGAAAATCCCACTGGGCTGCTCCTGTCTCCTAAAAGTTCTCACAAAATGACCCTTGATTGTGTGTGGGGGGTTCCAACAGCAACAAAAATGAGCAGCACTGAGGAAATTCAGTGATCCCAGAAATTCCCCCTTCCCAAGGCTGGCTCCTGCACCTCGGCCTGATGGGTTGCAATTCCAGAGGAAAATTCCCAGGAATATCTTGCTCTGTGCTGGGATTTGATTGTCTGGAGCTGAGGTTTGGGAGCAGGAAGGGGAGAAGGGAGCTCTGCATCCTCTCACCCTCTAAATTCAAATAACTCCCGATTTTCTGCATCATTCCCAACACTTTATTCTGGAATGAGCAAATCACAAATTAGGAATTCAGGCTGGGATTGTTTCCTTCCTACTGCCATTGCTTTCCTGAAATTATTGCCACAAATCCATCCAGAGCACAAAAAAACACTGGAATTAAGGAATGAAGGAACTGAAGCTACTCTTGGAGGCTTATTATTATTATTATTATTATTATTATTATTATTATTATTATTGTTATTATTGTTACTATTGCTATTATTACTATTATTACTATTATTACTATTACTCTTGCTATTATTAGTGGTGGTGGTATTGGTATTATGATAAATATAAATATAAAACTATTATTAACAATAATTTTATACTTTTACGTTCCAATACCTCCTGGGAACCTTTTACTCTTCCCAAAGATGCAAAAGAAGGTCCTGAGACATCTGAAAGAGGAAGAAAAATCTGATTTAATAATACTTGATGTTTAATAATATTATTCTCATTACTAAAGTATTTAAAAATAGGGAGAACAACCCCTTGGGAATTGCAAGGAAATAAAGAACAACCTGGAATGGACATCCTCAAAGATCAAGGGCCGGGCAGAGCATTCCTTAAAACATGGATTTCAGGAGGAAAAACTTTCTGTGTCATCTCTCCCTGGAGGGAAAATGTGGGATCTGATTCCAGCTGGGACAAAATAATAATAATAATAATAATAATAATAATAATAATAATAATAATAAAAAGAAGCTGTGTCTGTCTTCCCTCTATGGATTAATATTTTGATTTATGGCTGTTTCTAAAAATAAAGGAAGCACCCAAACATGCGAGTGGCTTTTAAAATCATGCGGAAATTTGAAAGCATTCCTTTAATTAGTTTTTAGGGTGTGGAATACATGTGGAATTATTACTAAATTATTACTAAATATTGCTAATTATTACTAAATAGTTCTCAGCCAGGATGGCTCTTTACTTTTTACCAAATTAAGATCGATAAAAGGATGGAAAACCATCATTTGATAATGACATGGAAAATAAAAAATATTCCCTGCCAGTTTAAAGAGAGAATGTTGGCATGGCTGGGAATATTAGGTTGGAATAAAGGGGATTTTTCCTTAATCTTTTCTTAATTCTTCAGGACTCTGCAGTGCCTCATCCCCTGGGACAACCAGCAGGAATGGCAGCATATTCCTGACACTCCAGTTATCCAGCAGGTCCTATCAAATCCTCTTATCACTTCCAATCCAGCTGAAATAGGAACTTTTTTCCTGTTTTTATTTGCAGCAAACCCAAACACTGAGGCTGGAAAACCCCAGAGGCCAAAGGAGATGTTGGATTTGATCCAAAGGGAAACAACTCCATTTTATTTGAAATTAAATCTGGGCTCACTCAGAGCTGTTTGTTCCTGGGAATTACAAAAATGGGAATGTTTCACTTTCGGGCAGTCAAAATATTCCTGTTTTTTCCCCCTTTTTTAATCCTATTTGGAGTTTGTTTGCGTTTTTGGCTGAAGGAATTGGGTGATTTTGACATGACACTTCATGAAGGCTGTGGGAAGGAAAATAGAAGGAGAAAGAGGGCCTGAGAATGATCCAGGGGTTGGCAAATAACTCTTGGAATGACAGGGAAGATTGATAGGCAATAGGAAGTAACCCAGACTTCCCAGGTTTGGGAATATTTTTCAGCATCTCCCAGTTTCCAGCACACAATCATTCCCAAAATCTCATCCCTGACTGCGTGAGCAGGATCCTAAATCCTTAGTGACGGAATAAATTCACTTTCCTTCTCCCAGAGCCCTGGAATCAAGGAATGAAAGGGATGAACTTGACATTAAATTTGTTTTTTGCTGGGGAAAAAAATGGGGAGGAATAGAAAGCCAGTGAGGAGGGGAAATAGATAAAATTATATTAAAATTATATAAAATATTACAAATATAAAATAGACGATAAAAAATTCTATCAATTATATAAAAATAAACCATGAGGAAAACGGAACGAGGAGAGGTCCTACAAAAATCAGGAGGTGACAGAAAAGATGAGGGGACACGAGGCAGGAATTGTCACCTGAAAACAACGTCCCTGCCCTGGGTGGGTCACAACTTTCTGCCACCAGGGAAGGATTTTCTCCCTCACACCTCAGCCTTGCATTAGCCAGGAGTTTTTAATTCCCCTCTCCCTGGAGAATTCAGTGTTCCAGCGGTTTGGCTCTTCCCAAAGCCCAAATTAATTTGGGATTTTCAGGAGCTCCTCGGGGTTCATTTGTCCCCTCACGGTCGGACTCCATTTTGTGAAGCCTCGCTTCCAGCAAAACCTGGATTCAGCCCCTGGAGCTCTCACTCCAGGCTTAAAAACGCTTTTCCGAGTTGTTTTTAAGGAAATTTTGAAATGAAATTTTGAGAAGAATCCCAAAGATTTTTTTTTATTTTTTTTTTTTTTAAGGTCACTGACCCTTTGCCGGGAGCGGGGGGTCAGGAGCAGAGCAGGGCCTTGGGGGTGCCCAGGGGGCTCTGGTGCCTCAGAACTCGGGCACTGCAGGAATTCCGTGTACAAACTGCTCCTTGTCACCTCGGGGAATTTCCTGTCACGTCCACACACTGCCCTGCAGGATCTCCTTGGGAATTTCTCCCAAATTCCCCCCCTGAAAAATCTCCGGATCCCCCCGAATGGAATCAACCCAAAACTTGATTTCTGATTTCCACACTCCAGCTCTGTCCCAGCCTGGGCTGAAGCTGCTGCACCCTCATTTCCCAGGGGAAGAACGTGCAAAACTTCCGCAGAAAATGATCCTTCCTCCCCCTGGAAGTGCCCTGGGATGGATTTGCTGGGAATGCTGGTGGAGCTGCAGCCAGGCCACCTGTAAAAGGCTTCTTTGCCAGAACAATTCCATGCGTTCCTTTCGTCTCCTTCAAAAGTTCTCTGTTTTCCAGGAAATGCAAATCCACTTTAAAGTTTTCCTAGATTTCTTTTCCCCTTTCCACCCAAGGGACTGATTTGACCATTTGAGCAACCACAAAGAGCAAATCAGTGACAGGAAAAAGCGGATTTCTGTCTCCCACAGGAATCATCGCTATAATGGAGGGAATAACCCCATTCCGAGTTTATCCATGGATAAAAGCTTCATTTGGCACTGGTGCTTTGGGCTTCCCAGGAAGATCCTCCAGCCCAAAGTGGGAACACCAGAAATGTGAGTTTATGTGCACCAAACCTCACCTTTCCAGGTCTGTCCTTCACTAAAGGAATCATGGAATGTTTGGGTTGGAAAGGACTTAAAGACCATTTAATCCAACATGGGCAGGGATATTTCCATGGCACCTTCCCTCTCCCAGGAGAAAGAGTTGCCAGCAGGTAGGGAAAGGAGTTTAAAATAAACTTTAGAGCTGGACAGCTCTTCTTTCCCCTTATCCATCATGGAATAAAGATGGATAAAATGTGGCCTCGATGCCCCCAAAGCCAGCCCAACTCCAGAATTTCATTCCTGTGCAAACCCCCCATCCAACATTAACATCAAATGCACGGATTCTGTTTTGCATTTCTTTTATTTTTTTTCTGCAGAGGAGCCTGGGATGACCATCCAGATGGGAAATTATTCCAAGTTTGCCACCAAAGGCTGCTCTGGTCTCCCAATAAGGAGATCTCCCAATAAATTGTCCTGGTTATTTATTGGATCATTTTTGTCCAGCTCTGAGACCAAATTCTGCTCAGAGCTAGGCAAGAGTGACCCCATGAAGGCACAGGAAGGAGCAGGATCTCACCCTGGAGCACCTCCAAAAGAATTTGGAAACACCTTGGAATTAGTTTTATCTGCACTTGCTCAGGGTCTGGATGTCCTGGATGGGAAATAGATGGAAGCTTTTGATTGGAAAGATGGAAACAGTTTGAACTGGTACAATGAGAATTAAAAACCAAAAAAAAAACCCCCAAAACAAAACAAAACAAAAAACCCAAAGAAACAAATAAAGACAAAACCCTCCCACTCCCTCAAAAAAAACAAAAACACAAACAAACAAACAAACAAAACCACAAACAAACAAACAAAAANGTCTGGGATAAATCCAGGAATGATCACAAGAACTGGGTTAGGCTGGGGAGGCAGCTGAGCTGGGAGCAGTGGTTGTGGATCATGGATAAGGTGTGGGAAGGAGCATGGAGAAGATGGAGGTTCCCACTGCAAATCCCAACTCTGTAAATCCCAGCTCTGTAAATCCCAACTCTGTAAATCTCAGCTCTACAAATCCCAGCTCTACAAATCCCAGCTCTGTAAATCTCAGCTCTGTAAATCTTAGCTCTGCAAATCCCAACTCTGTAAATCCCAGCTCTGTAAATCCCACTCTGTAAATCCCAGCTCTGCAAATCCCAGCTCTGTAAATCCCCACACTGCAAATCCCAACTCTGCAAATCCCAGCTCTGCAAATCCCAGCTCTGCAAATCCCCACACTGCAAATCCCAACTCTATAAATCCCCACTGCAAATCTCAGCTCTGCAAATCTCAGTTCTGCAAATCCCAACTCTGTAAATCCCATCTCTGTAAATCCCAACTCTGTAAATCCCCACTGCAAATCCCGACTCTATAAATCCCCACTGCAAATCTCAGCTCTGTAAATCCCAACTCTGTAAATCCCCACTGCAAATCCCAACTCTGCAAATCCCTGCTCTGTAAATCCCAGATCTGTAAATCCCCACACTGCAAATCCCAACTCTCCAACCTCTCTTCTTTGAAGAGAAAACCCAGGGAGGAAGAGCTTGGAGAACATTTGGGAAAACCACCAGGGATGAATCCTTGTGGTGGAAGGACGAGGGGGTGTGAGCGAGGGGGGAAGGCTGGGATTGGAGGAAGGATTTTGTGGAGTGTCCCTGCCCATGGAAGGAGGTGGGAATGGATGATCCATGAGCCCAAATCATTCTGTGATCCTGGAAAAAACTGGCCCAACCTCATCATCCCTGGGAGCTTCCAAAGCAAAATGTGCAAGGAAATTCCTGAATTTATCAGGGTCCATCCTGCTGATCCCACATGGAATAAAATACAAGAGCAAACTGTTCCCTGCTGGATTTTCTTTCCTTGAAATCCAGGGTGGAAAGCAGCAGATAACATTTTCCTCTGGTGGCTGGACATCTCTCAGGGAAAGAGAATTCCTTGTTCTTTCTAAGGAATTTGAAAAGCTGACTTCTGGAGAAGAGGGAGCAAAGAATTCCAGAAGAGGAAGGAACTCCATGGAAACTGATACCAAATCTCTGCCTTCAGTTATCACATGAGGAAATCATGGAGAGACCAAGCCTAGGGGAAAAAACAATCAATATAGAGGGAAAAAGGGAATCAGCTGGGAGCAGAATCAGGAACTGAGGGGGAAAATGGAGCAAAATATAAAAAGGGAAAGGAGTGCAAGAGGAAAAGGGAGGAAAATGGATGAACCATGAACAGATGTGAGGAATGAATTGCTGGACAATGCCCAGAAACATCTGAGAACTGGGAAAAGAGGCAGAAAAAGGGAAAGAAGCCAAAAAGCACAAGAGTGCTGTTTTTATCTCCTCAGGATTTGTTTGTAGCTGTTCTGTGAACCCGACTTTGATTTCCAGAACCAGGAAAAGAAAAATCAGGAATTTTGTTGGAAGCTGCGGCCTCCTGTGAACAAATCCCATTTCCAGGAGGTTCTCCTGTTGTTAATCCCACTCCAGCACTTCCTGACCTGGTGTCCCCACTCCTCCAGGGCTGGTCCATGGACATTTTCCCTCTGCTGTGGGAGGCACCTGGGAGTTGCTGTGAGGAGCAGGAGAAATCCAAACCAGCTCCACTCCTCACTAACAATGAAACGTGGGCAGCAGGCACAGACCCAGCTCTGCCCTGGATCCAGGTTTATGTCCTGAATTCCCAGGAACATCTCCTGGGACCCTGCAGCTGCAGAAACATCTTGACACACAAAGGAACTTCTTTATTTTCACTTTGAAGTCTGCCCGTTTTTGTCTTTGTCAAGTAATTCCTCATCCCAGTTATTCCAGAGGGCGGAAAATCTTTGTTCCTTTTGAGGATTTTCCTCAGGTTGGGAGATTTTTTTATCTTCTGTAGTTAAAAACCCACCCATACACACACACACAGACACCATAAATTGGGATTTAATCACCACTGGAATCATGGAATCACTGAATGGGTTGGGAAGGACGTTAAGGATCATCCCATTCCCACCCCTGCCATGGGCAGGGACACCTCCCACTGTGCCAGGCTGCTCCAAGCCCCAGTGTCCAGCCTGGCCTGGGACACTTCCAGGGATCCAGGAGCAGCCACAACTTCTCTGGGAAACCTGTTAGTTCTCATAAAACCCTCTTTAAACAGATCCACCTTTGCTTTCCACCAGTTTTTTTGGCCTTTCCTTCCATGAGGCCTCGGCTCCTCGGAGGGAGGGAACACTTGATTCAAATCACGATCAATCTTCTGAAGAGCTCTCAGCTCCGGGTGCTGCTGGGGCTGTTCGCTTCTTTGCCAGAACCGTTTATGGGATAGAACTTGTGGGATTAAAAAAGCACAGCCCGAAAATCTGGGCCAAAAAAAAAAAAAAAATCTCAGAAATGCCTGACCTTGGATCTCCAGGGAGCCCCTGTGTGATCCTTGCGCCCCCCTGGCTGAGGGTTTGTGCTGGAGCATCGACAGTTGTGTGACACCGATCTGTGAGGAGCAGGATCCGTGTCTTTCCAAGTGCAGCTGGAATACTTCAGAGCCTTCCTGGCCTTCATTAGTCCAGGTGTTAACGAGTTTTTGTTTGCACTGCACGTTCAAGACACGATTACAGCTGTGCTTGTAAGGGAGGGGTTAAACTGAGCCCGTTTTTTGGGGAAAAACGAAGGGTCCTGGTTGGTTTCCTCCTGGTTTTTCCTCCAGGCACTTAAAAAACCCTTCCTCCTCTCCCAAGGACTTTCCTGACACTCTGGAATAGATTGTGCAAACCACATTTTCATGGAGTCATGGCATGGTTTGGGGTGGAAGGGGTTTCAGGCCTCATCCCATGGCAGGGACCCCTCCCACTGTGCCAGGCTGCTCCCAGCCCCAGTGTCCAGCCTGGCCTTGGGCACTGCCAGGGATCCAGGGGCAGCCCCAGCTGCTCTGGCAATTCCAGCCCAGCCCCTGCCCACCCTGCCAGGGAACAATTCCTGCCCCAAAATCCCATCAAATCCTACTTTGAAGCCATTCCCTGGCTCCTGGCCCTCCAGCCCTGTCCCCAGTCCCTCTCCAGCTCTCCTGGAGCCCCTCCAGGCCCTGCCAGGGGCTCTGAGCTCTCCCTGGAGCTTCTCCTCTCCAGGCTGAACATCCACGTGGGCCAGAATCCCATTTGAGAGGCCAGCTCCTATTTCCATCCTGGAGAATTCCTAAACTCCGGAGCTGCACGACATCAAAAATGAGGAAAATCAGCTTGGCTCAAACCCCTAATTGCTTAATTAGCCTGTTAATTACCTAAATCCTTTTATCCGTGAGGAATATCCCACTTCCATCACTTTTATGGGGTTTAACTGCGGAAGTTTTGTCATTTGGAAGATGCTGTTTAAAAATAAATTAAAAATGAGCTGATTTTTCAGGGAATTGTCCCACGTTTAGAGATGTTTGTGTGTCCTGCTGAGCTGCTGTTTAGGAGAATTATTTGCTGTCTCCAATGCCAAATAAAACTGTTATTCCTTATCTCTGATGAGGATTAATTAAAATAAATCAATAAAAAAATCCCATTTTTCACCCTGCTCTTCCCCCACAACCAAAATTGATTTAAAATGTAATTATTTTATGCGAAGCATTGCTGTAAAAAATAAAAACTAGAAACAATAGTACCCAAAAAAAAATCGATTTTGCAAAGACTTTTCCATTTTCTAAACTTCCTGATTTTGCTGATTTCTTGGATTTCTGATTTATTTTTTCCTTAAGGGAGGAAATTCAAGATATGTTTAAAATTTCCAAAGCCTTTTGTCACCCTGATTTATAAAATACTATTTAATTTTCTTAAAATCATTACAGATATCAGTGATATCAATCATAAACCACTGGGTTAATTACATAAATGGCTGCATAAATTAATTTTTTATGACATTTTTATCCTTCTCTTTTTAAAGGTAACCACACTTGTCTATTCACTAATTTTGCATTCTCACTTCAGCCTTTTGGCACAAACTTGACAGAAATTTCCAAGATATTCGATCCCCCCAGAATTCCATGGCTGGCAGTGATGGAGACTCTTGGATTAATATAAATTACTCCGAGGGATTATCAAGCACCAGAGAAACCCCCAAAAAAGATGGATCAGGGAAAGCAATTCCTTCTCTGTTTTGGAGGATTTTATTCTTTTTTTTCCGTGTCTCTCCATAATTTCCTTTTTTATTTTTTTTGGACAGAGCAGAATATTCCTGAATGTCTCTGTGCTTGAAAAGCTCATTTTGGACTCCAGCATCAACATATCAATGTTTTCCATTGTTTCACTTGGAGTGGGAAGGAAATTCAGTTATTCCCAGGGAGCTGGGTAAATTCTGGGATGGCACAAGAGATTCCTTGGATCTCCTAATTCCTGCTCCTTTCCTTGGGATTGCTGAGGCCTCCTGGGCAGAGCAGAGTGTCCAGCTTGGATTAGGGTGTGGAATCCTTGTGGAAAAAAATGGAAAGAAAAAAAAAAAGACAAAAGAAAAGAAGGAAAGGGAAAGGGAGAGGGAGNAGAAAAGAAAAGAAAAGAAAAGAAAAGAAAAGAAAAGAAAAGAAAAGAAAAGAAAAGAAAAGAAAAGAAAAGAAAAGAAAAGAAAAGAAAAGAAAAGAGAAAAAAGAAAAAAGAAAAGACCAGGCCTAATTCCAATATCCTCAGAGCTAAAAAGTCCTTAATTAAGCCAGGACAGAGTTGAGGCACCTGGAACTGAGGCTGTGCTTATCCCAACAATGGGAATCTTCTCTAGGGATGTTTGGAAGTCTCTTCAAGGGATATTTGGGGATCTTCTCAAGTGGTGGTTGGGAATCTCCTCCAGGGATATTTGGGAATCCCCTATAGGGATATTTGGGAATCTCCCCAAGTGATTTTTGGGAATGTCCTCAAGTGGAGGTTAGGAATCTCCTCAAGGGATATTTGGGAATTTCTTCAAGTGGAGGTTGGGAATCTCTTCAAGGAATATTTGGTAATCTCCTGAAGGATGGTTGGGAATCTCCTCCAGGGACATTTGGGAATCTCCTCCAGGGGTACTTGGGAATCTCCCCGAGGGATTTTTGGGAATGTCCTCAAGTGGAGGTTGGGAATCTCCTCAAGGGATAATTGTGAATCTCCTGAAGGATGTTTGGGAATCTCCTCCAGGGATATTTGGGAATCTCCTCCAGGGATGTTTGGGAATCTCCTCCGGGGATATTTGGGAATCTCCTCAAGGAATGTTTATCCCAGTGGGAGTTTCTAAGTGTGGGAAGCTCTTCAGAACAGGTAAACAGAGAGGAAAGTTTGGATGAGCCCAGGAGAGGGTTGGCAGCTGCTTTGGAACAACAAATCCAACTTTCAATATTCCATCAGCACAACTTGGAGCTCCTTTGAGTTATTCCAGTGGCCACTTGGAATTTCTGGGAATTATGAACTCTTGGAACAAGAGGCTCCTTGTTATGTTTGTTGAGGGGGTTGGTTAAATATTGGGATGCTGTTCCTGACTGGGAAAGGGGAAACTCAGCACAGAATCCCAGAATGGGATTGAGAGAGCCTTTCATTCCCTTCATTCCCTTTATTCCCTTCATTCTCTTTATTCCCTCCATTCCCTTCATTCCCTTTATTCCCTTCATTCTCTTTATTCCCTCCATTCCCTTCATTCCCTCTATTCCCTCCATTCCCTTTATCCCTTCATTCCCTTCATTCCCTTTATTCCCTTCATTCTCTTTATTCCCTCCATTCCCTTCATTCCCTTTATTCCCTCCATTCCCTTTATCCCTTCATTCCCTCCATTCCCTTCATTCCCTCCATTCCCTTTATTCCCTTTATTCCCTTCATTCCCTTCATTCCCTCCATTCCCTTTACTCCCTTCATTCCCTTCATTCCCTCCATGCCCTTTACTCCCTTCATTCCCTTCATTCCCTCCATTCCCTTTACTCCCTTCATTCCCTTCATTCCCTCCATTCCCTNTTCCCTTTATTCCCTTTATTCCCTTTATTCCTTCCATTCCCTTCATTCCCTTCATTCCCATGGATAATGTTGCTGGTTTAGCTTCCAGGCCTGTTTTCCTTGGATTGTCAGGAACTGCAGATGCTCAGCAGCAGTTTTATTTTATTTTTTATTTATTATTTTTTTATTATTTTTTAGCAATTTTTAAATTTTTTTTTTAGTGATGTTGCAATTTCCCCCCTTGGAAAAATGCATTGAAGAATTATTTCCTAGTGGGACAGGAAAATTCCATGCAGGATCTATATTCCAGAGGAAAAATCGAGCCCACAGCCTACAAAGCAGTTGGACTGGTAAAATAACAAAATTTGTGATAAAAAATAATGAGTTTTGCTCACAAATTATGTTCATTTGTACACAAAAATATTGGATTTTGTAGGAATTTTGTCCAGGCACAGAATCAGGGTGGAAAAAAGACTAAAAGGAGTTTCAGAGTCTTTTATTTCATTTAAGGGCTCACAATGAGCCCATTTACCTAAGAAAAATATCCCTGCCAGGCTCCCGTCCCTTCCATCCCACTTTTTAACAGTTGTGCTGCTTCCTTGGGCTACTCCAGGAAAAAAACTGGAGTAAATTTAGGATTTTTTGTGTGGTTTTTTTTATTTTTAATTTTTTTCTGGTGTTAAACCCCCTCAGATTGCCTTGAGCAACAAAGGCCAGGCTTTGGCAGGTTAGTCCTAGTTAAGGGCATGTGGCTCCTTATTCCCTGTGGGAATTCAGCCAAAAGTCAGCCAGAAAATCCAGATTCCCCTAATTAACAACAGCCAAACATTTGGCTAAAAAAACATGAGGGTTTTTTGCTGTTGTTTGTTTGTTTTGTGTTGGTTTTGCATGGCTTTCTACCCATTTATCTCTCTTTATTTTTTAAGGGGGAAAAAAAAAACCAAGGAAAAAACCCACACCACTCTGGGATTGATGGAGCAAATTATGTTGCAATTATCCTAACGAGGTCCTCGTGATTTTTTCAGGAAAATGTTTGGTTTTTTACTACGACCCTCCTTGGATTTGCCATGGAGTTCAAGAAGAATTGAAATAAATTCTGTTGATTATAAATCATCATTTGGGGACTTTTTTTTTTTTTTGAGGGAAGCCAAACCACTCTTAGAGTGGTCCAGAGGAGGCCACAAAACTGGGGATCCCACTGGGAAACTGGGAAGGCTGGAGCACCTCTAATAAAGAAAAAATGGGAGAGTTGGATGGGGTTGGAAAAGAAAAGGCTCCAGGGAGACCTTCTGCACTTCCAATATATGAAGGATGTTCCTAGAAAAGATGGGCACAGACATTTTCCCAAGGTCTGGATTGACAAAAAAACAGATTTAAAGTGGACAGAGCAAGATATTTTTTTGGGGGGGAATGAGAATGGAGAGACACTGGAGCAGTTCCAATGTGGCTGTCCCTGGATCCCTGGCAGTGCCCAAGGCCAGGCTGGACGCTGGGGCTGGGAGCAGCCTGGCACAGTGGGAGGTGTCCCTGCCCATGGCATAAAAGGAGCTTTGAAGGTCTTTTCCAAACCACTCCATGAGTCTGGGACAAAACCATCCCAAAAACAGAGTCTCCCTGGGATTGCCACAAAAAGGGAACATGAAAGGTTGGGAATATGAGCAAGAGAAGCAGCTGGGAGGGATTTTAGCAGCTCTGATCTGCTCCATTACCTTGGACATGGATAAATCCTGGATTTCCTCCTCCCTGGTCTGTCAGACTCGCTCCAGGTCATCCCTTTCCCTCCCTCTCTGGGCAGCAGGACACAGGTGACTACCAGGGAGAGGTAGGAGCAGATGGAGCAGGTGGAAAGCTCTGGAATATGCAGGGAGCTCCAAAGCATGGCCCAGAAGGTTCTTTCACACCCCAGTGGCAAAGAAACCCCAAAACTGCTTTATCAGAGCCTGCAAGGATGGAGCTGAGCCCATCTTAACAGCCCTTCCCACAACGGGAACATCATTCCCTGCTGGAATTCCCTTCTGCACCATCCGCCTTCCTCCTGAGTGACCTCCTCTTCCTCCCGGTGTGCCAGAACCACCATTCCAAGGCCAGGAATGATTCAGCAAAGCAGGCAGCGCAGATTCCCAGCTCCTTGTTGGATGTGGAGAGCAAACGTTATTCACATTCCCAGCAGTTCATTAAAGAAGAGCTAAATCAAGATGTTGCTGGGCTTTATTTTCAGTTTATTGCTTCCAAAGGCTTAATGAGAAAATCCTGGTTTCCTTAGGGATGATTCACTCCGACTTTGGAGGCTCTGGAAGGGACAGAGGCAGCAGCGGTGATTTGTGAGCTCTGGAAGGGAAAGGCAGAGGAGGAGTCCTGATCCCATCCTGGGACGCTCCTAATAAATATTCCTGAGCTCCAAGCCAGGTCCCAGCAGCTCTCCCAACTCTCCCTCCACAGCAGCCTCATGGGCCCTGGAGGAACCTGGGGAGCCCAGCTCTCCCTGCCCTCCTCCACAGCCTGGCTGCCAGTGCTCTGGAACAAACCCGCGAATCCCTGTCCTTCTCTTCCCATAATAACCCCTGAATCCCTGTCCTTCTTCTCTTCCCATAATAAACCCCTGAATCCCATCTCTTGAATCCCATCTCTTGAATCCNAAATCCCTGTTCCTTTTCCTCCATTCCTGCTCGTGTCCCTTCCTCGAGCACTTCCCTGTGTCCCTGCAGCCCATCCCGGGTGAGCAGTTCCTGTCAGGACAGGGGTGACAGCCAAGTGTCCCTCAGAGGGGCCTGACTGGGGACCAGCTGAGCTCATCTGCTCCCAACCCCTCGGCTTGAGATCCAGGAGGAATTCTCCCCCTAAAAGCAGGAATTTGGGGGTGGTTCCACTCCTCTGTCCCAGCAGAGGCTGTGCCCTTCTCAGCAGGATCTGGGCACTTCTTCCCAACCCAGCTCCCGCTGTGGGGTCAGGCTGGGGTGGAACTGGATGATTTTTAAGGCTTTTCCCAAATTCTTCTGGGATTCTCTGATTCTACTTCCCTGATGCATCCCAACATCCTTCCACGTGGATGGGGCAGGACTTTTTGAAGGACATGTACAGGACAGGGGAGAATTTTAAACTGCCAGAGTGCAGGGCTAGAAGGGATATTGGGAAGAAATCCTTCCCTGGGTGAGGAGGGGCTGGGATGGAATTCCCAGAGAAGCCGTGGCTGCCTCTGGATCCCTGGCAGGATCCAGATCCTGGCAGTGCCCAGGTTGGGACAGTGGGAGGTGACCCTTCCCATGGCAGGGGTGGCACTGGATGGGCTTTAAAGCCCCTTCCAATCCAAACCATTCCATGATTCCAGACTCAGTGATCCTGGGATCCTGGGAATCAGGACTGAGATACATTGCTGCGCCCATCCATCCTCCAAGACAACGTGACCAGCCAGGAACATGGAAATCCATCCTGTCCCTGATTTCCAGCCCCTGACCCGAAGTTCCAGAACAAACCCCAACCCTCATTTCAGCCTCTCCATAATCCAGGGGGGGAATTGTGGGGTTTGGGGAGGGGGGAACCCAAACCAAACAAGTTATTCCTGCAGATCTGATGAAAGGTTCTTGGGCCAAAGGGTTTTGCCTGAAACCCAGGAATTTTTCTTTCCCTGCTCCAACTCCAACGCAGCCAGTTGTGTGTGGTTTGTGCTGTTGCTGTGAACATTCTCTGGCTGCACAAGAGCAGGGCTAATTAAACTTTCACAGCTATACATTAATTAATAACGTAAATAATCATAAAACCATCACCCTTTGATGGCAAGACTTGGCCATTTCCAACAGGGTTTGGCCCAATGGAGCATTCGAAGAATTTGGCCATAATTTGCTTTTTTTGCCAACCTTTAAAGGAGCTCTTTCCATGCTAAGCATGTTTTTTCTTCAAGAGATTATCCTTCTTCCAAGCCAGTTAACTGCATTCCAATGAAAACAGGGAGAATTTGAAATAAATGATACCAGGCTGTTCGTCAGGAAAGAGAGGGGGGGAATGAGAACACAATTGAGAGTCTGAAATTGCGGTCACTTAAATCAAACCCCTCCTGCGCGCAACTGAAAACATTTTCTCTCCTCAAATCCTGACATTTTACCACAGGAGGAGGAACAAGGGCATTAAATCTTCCAGGGGTTTTCACTTGTTTGGGTTGCCAGAGTGGCTCTGGTGCTGCCTCACGTTCTGAATTTTAAGGAAGACGTTAATTGCCCAATTCAGGGACAGAACAATCAGGGGGAAACAGAAAGAAAGAAGGAGAATGCAAAATATTCGGAGCTGGAAGGGACCCACAGGATCATTGAGAGCAACTCTGGAGCACGGGGATCAAATCCAGTCTTCTGTGGGATCAGAGCTGAACAAAGAGCAGGATAAACCCACAGGAATCTGAGAACAGTAGCTGAAGGGATCCCCCACCTTCCCAACGCCTGAGGTGAGCCCTGAAAAATGACACTGGGGATCTGGGACAAAGCATTCACACAGCCGTGACCCAGGAGCTGGGAGACCAGGAGAGGAGATCAGAACTTGGATATTCCAAAAGGAATTTGGATATTCCAAAGAAATGCCTCCCCAGAAGGCAGGGCTAGATGGGGTATGGGGAAGAAATCCTTCCCTGCGAGGGTGGGCAGGGGCTGGGCTGGAATTGCCAGAGCAGCTGGGGCTGCCCCTGGATCCCTGGCAGTGCCCAAGGCCAGGCTGGACACGGGCTGGGAGCAGCCTGGCACAGTGGGAGGTGTCCATGCATCCATTGGAACTGGATGAGCTTTAAGGTTTCTCCCAACCCAACCCATTCCATGATTCCATGGACTCAGCCAGGTCTGGCTTGCTCTGACAGCTGCTCCTGCTGGTGGCCCCGCCAGAGGTGCTCCTGGTGTCCCGTCTGTGGGATGAGCAACTGCCTCAGGAGTGAAATTCTCCAGGAAGCAGCTCCCAGAGGAACTTGAGCCACAAAGAGGATGAAAACCAGCCTAGCCTTGAGCACGGAGGAGAAGGAGGCCACTGAAAGCTCTCCTAAGCTTTTCCATGCAGGTCTGCTGGAGCACAAGGAAGACGCAGCTGGACTCCCTTCCCAAGCCCCCCAGAGAGGAGCCACGCTGAGCTGGGAGCACCCTGGAGCTCTTCTCCAATGCCTTCCCATCTCCAGCATTTCCGAAGGTGCAGCACTTCCACAAAGCCAGGGCTGCCAGGATCCGTGGGAAAGGAGAGCTCCTGTTTCCACCTGGAGCAAACCACCAGCCACGGAGCAGGTTCGGATATCGACGCCCGGCTGCGTGGGCACCCTCAGCTCTCGGGGTGGATTTTTGGGAGTTCAAGTTCCCATCCTCAGTGGACACCTCTCCCTTGCATGGAAAGGCAGAGGCAGCTCTCCCATTCCTCCTCCCCTGCCACATGGATCCACCAGGAGTCGTATTCCCGTGTCCAAAGGCTGCATCCACACAGGGCTTCAAAAAGTTTTCCGAGTCTTTCTTAGGTCAAGTCCCAGCCTGGTGCGTTCCATATCCATCCTGTGAGGAGCCCCTCTGGAAAGGGGAGGATTCCTGCTGTTGTTATTTCTATTCCCTCAACACTCTGGCCCAGGGTCCCTTTATTTTAGGAATTATCCAAACAAATTCTTCCACCAGTCCTTCCCTCGGGGGCTCCCCAAATAGGAGAGCCTGAAATCCTTCAGGATTGTCTGGCCCTCCCACTTCCTCCAGAACATCTGCTTCCATCAGGATTTATGAATGTGAGAAAATAGCTGCAGTTCCTCCATGGCGAGCCGAGGTTCCGAGCAGCTCTCCCTGAATTCATCCCTCACGCCATGCTGGTGTTGCTTCCGTGGAGCATTCCCAGTTCCAAGCTCGGCCGTGGTGACCACCAGGGTGTTCCTCATTGGAAGTTTCCTCATTGTGGCTCTGCAGGGGGCTGACAGACGGAGCCATGTCAAGGCCAGTTCCCAGTTCTGTGACAGAATAAACTGCAAATCCTGGGAAAACCACAGCTGGCAGAACTTCCCCATCCTCCACACCTCAGGTGTTTCAACTCCCTGCCAGCCAAAAACAGTGAAGAATAAGGAACATTCCCATCCTTGAAAGTGCCCAAGGCAAGGTTGGATGGGGCTTGGAGCAGCCTGGGATAGTGGAAGATGCCCCTGTCCATGGAATGAGATAATCTTTAAAATCCCTCCCAACCCAAACCATTCCATGATGGTTTAGCTCTTCAAGCCTAAAATTTTATTAGGGAATTTAACCCACCCTTCCCTCTCTTCCACAGGGACTGGGCTGCCTCTTGCTGTCCAAGATGCAGGAGGAACTCAAGGCCCCCAAGCTTAGCTCCATTGGACTTCTCCCAGCTCAAAGACAAGATCCCAGATGCACCTCTGGACACACAAACTGCACTTCAGTAGCTTGGATTCCAGGGAATTTTCACTCAGGAACTGTGGTTCCCTCTCTTGGCCAGCCTGGAAGTTCTAGCGAGCCTCTTCTGGCCAATTTTTCTTCATTCCCACCCCAGCAATTAGCTGGACAGCCTCCCTGGATTCCTGCATTATCCTCTTGTTTGCTGAAGCAAATTTAATAAAGTTTCCAGGAGAAAACATCTCCCAGACCAAGCTCCAGTTGCTTTTTGCCTTTGATGCCTCCCAGGAGCAAGTCTGGACTAACAGAGCTCCCAGCAATTGAATTCCACCTTTTTTTTTTTTTTTTTTTTGTCTGCTTCCCTTCCCGGGGAGCTGCTCCAAAGGGAGGTTCAGTCTCCCTGGCAAATTCCTCAGCTGTGTGAAGTGTTCTCAGCCTCCTTCCACATCTGGGGCCGTAAATCCGAGCCCAGCTCAACGTCCACAGATTGCTTCATTTGTCTTGGAAAGGCTCCTGTGGATGTGCCTGGAACCTAAATTTTCTCAGCTCCTCACTTCTGATGGGGCCTCCCCTTTTTTCACTTTTTTTCACTTCTCCCCTCAAGAACTGAAGCCAAATATAGAGATTTCTTATCCTGCATCCCGTTCTAAATAAAAAACAGGCCACAAATCATATTTTTGAGGCTTTTTCCCTTCCAGAAACTCGTGGGTTTTTTCCTGAGGAGCAAATTCTCTCTCACTCTTAGAATCAGTTGTTCTTGGGCTTATTTACAGAAGGAGGAAAAAAAAATCAGGGACAGCTTGAGAGAGATCCTTCGGTGGCATCCTATTTACAAAGTGTGCCCACCAAGTCCTTCTTCCCAGGGAAAAAACCAAGCAGGAACCGATGACAGAAAACATTTTCCTGCTCACGGTTCCTGAGTCTCCCCCTCCTGTCGGTCCTGTTTGTTTTTTCAGGACACATTTAACTGTTTCTGGGGGTTTCTTGCTTTTTCTCTGGCACGGTGACTCCGCTTTGGAGGAGTGAACTCACTCCACTCATCCATTTTTTCCCTCCCACGGAATTTCCTCCAGAGCGAAGCTTTTGCCTCGAGGCAAGTAGTAACACCTTGCTCTAAACAGCTCAATATTCTGTTAAATCCAGCTCTTCCTCCAGCCCTCCCATCCCTAAACCCAGTTTGACTCCCCCAAGCATTCCTGGCGTTCAGCTCCTGGGGCTACACAAAGCAACCTGGGCATTGTCCAGGGTCCCAGCCTCAAAAAAACCCTGGATTCGTGCTTTTCTCCCCCACAGGAATAAAATTTTGTTGTCCTTTTTTTGACGACTGCTTCAAATCATGGCCACAGAGACCTTCTGTGTGCCCCAGGTGGGCTGAGGCAGGGATTTGACTGATTTCTCAGTGGATTAATTCCCGTACCTGCCTTTGAAACCTCTGCCAGGTTTTCTGCTGCTCCCAAATCCAAGCCTGGAAAAACAGTTTTGCCTTGGATGTTTCTTTCTGTGGTAATTTCTGGAACAGCAACTCCAGAAAAGCTGGGAAAAAAAGAAAAAAAAGAAAACAAAACCCCGAAGTGTTGCTGGAGCAGGGAGGTGGCACCAGGTGACCACGGGGACCCTCCCAATCTCCCCCATCCTGGGATTCTCTGCAGCAATTTTTTGCCTTCAAAAATATCCATCAAATCCTCAGAGTCGGGATTAGGGAATGTTGGCTTTCCCTAGGGAAGTCAGCAATCCCTGAGCCAGGCTTTTCTCACAGCCAGCTGCTGTGCCTTGCAGGATTCATCCCAGCCTCCAACAGGTGTTTAAATTCGAGCAAGAAAGTTGAAATTTAAATTATTTAAAAATGGCATTTAAGGCAAGAAAGCTGAAGTTTCGCTTATTTAAAAATTGTACTTCAATTAAGGCAAGAAAGTTGAAATTTAATTTATTTTAAAGAGTGTATTGAAAATATGAGCAATAAGAGTTTAGATTTATTTTATTTTAAAATCGTATTTTAATTCGGGCAAGAAAATTGAAATTCAATGTGTTGAAAATTTGCATTTCAATTTGGGCAAGAAAGTTGAAATTTAATTTATTTTAAAGAGTGTATTGAAAATATGAGCAATAAGAGTTTAGATTTATTTTATTTTAAAATCGTATTTTAATTCGGGCAAGAAAATTGAAATTCAATGTGTTGAAAATTTGCATTTCAATTTGGGCAAGAAAGTTGAAATTTAATTTATTTAAAGATTTTACTGAAATTTGGCCAAGCTGCCTCTGCTGGAAGAGACATCTCCCCCCAGACTTTGGAAGTTCCCATCTCCAGACTCTTTCCAGCTGACCCAGTCCGTACATAACCCCATTTTACCTCAGGAAAAAAAAAAGAAAAAAAAAAAAAAAGAGAATCTTTCATCTGGACTTTTATTTCTATACTTTTCCTGCAAATTCCAGGTTTATATCACAGAGATCTGGGGGAAAAAAAATAACCCTTCGGGGGTTAATAAGGATGGAAACATCCTCACCTGGCTGAATTCCAGAGCTCACCCAGATCTTTGTCACCTCTTGTCACACAAAGCTCCCAAATCAAATAATAATCAAGCCCCTTAGAGGACTCTGAAGTAAATAATTTGCAGCGTTTTAGCCCAAATTACTGCTATTTACTCCCTATTATTGTTCAAACGACTCCCAGGAGGTCAACGGGGGTTTTATAAACGCAGGAAGCAGGGAGACCTCAGCCCACGAAAGCTTTGGATGGGAACAAAAGGGAGCAGTAAATGAAGGCAGACTCCCGTGTGGGGGCTGAGGGGATGGTTACAACCAGGACGGATCATTTGGTGGAGCTGTAAAAATAAAATTGTGCCTTTTTCAGCTGATATTTCCGGCATTTAACGCTTGAAAAGCTTCTCCCTGAGACCTTCTGGGTTTATTTGCAGGGAAGCATTTGCTCCATCCGAGTCAAGACTGCAGGATTGGCCTCAAGTCCCCGTTTTAAGCAGAATCTCCAGGTTTGAGCATCGAGACTCTTGGGAGAAGCCAGGGAATGCTGACCCCAGGCCAGTCCCAGGTTGTGTCCCAAGGCTCTTGGAATGGAGCTTTCCTTGTGAAAGCCCTGCTCTTGTTTCCTCATCAGCCTGGCTGAGGAGGAAAGGGGATGGAAAGAGGGAGGTTCAGGTGAGATAGGAGAGAAAATTTCCCTGGCAGAGCGCTCAGGCCTTGGGCTGAGCTGCCCAGGGAGGTTTGGAGGCGCTGGAATTGTCCCAGAGGAGTCTGGGGGTGGCCCTTGGGGACAGGGTTTGGGGTGCTGCTGGTGCTGCTGGGGTGGCACTGGGTGATCCTGGAGGGCTCTCCCAGCCTTGGTGATCCTGGGGTTCTGCTGACCTGATGGGATCCAGGCCAGCAGAGCCCCTGCCATGGGAGTGTCACCAGCTCAGCCCTGTCCTCTAGCACGGCAGTGACAGAAATCACCTCTTGCAGGAACAGATGGCAGCGATTCCTCAATCCACAATATTAAATAGCCTAAATACAATAACTCAATACGCTCACGTGATCTTTTCTGCTTAGAAATAAAGCCATGACCTCCTGCTAAATCCTGAATCCTGCAGCTTGTGACAACACATCCCCTTTTCCCACACCTTCCAAGGCCACCCTGATGTCACAGCTTCCCCTCAGGAATGGCCTGGGACAGAGGTTCTTCCTATTCCAAGGATTTACTCTCTGTTGGGATAACCACAGGGATGAGGAAATATGAGCAGGTCTGTGCAGAGCTTCGTGGTGACTCCAGAAATTCCCCAGTCTGGAGATGATTCCCAGAGTTTCCTTCACAAAAATTCCAGCACAGCCTCCCCTGTCACCTGGGTAGAGTTGTCCTGCTGATTCTCCCAGTGATAGAATCACGGAATTTTGGAATCATGGGACGGTTTGGGTTGGAATGGACCTTAAAGATCATCTCGTGCCACCTTCCACTGTCCCAGGAGGCTCCAAGCCCCATCCAATCTGGAACACTTCCAGGGATCCAGGGGCAGCCACAGCTTCTGTGGGCAGAAGACTGGTCAAAGCTTTTCTTCCCTTCCTAAAACACAAGGATGAAGTGTTCCAAGGGCTGCTGTCCACTGGAATTCCCTTTGGAGAGCTCGAAGGGAGAGCCTTCCCCAGAGCAGAAGCTTTTCCAGAAGGGTGGAGTTTATCTCAACACTTCCCTGCTCCAGAGATTAAAGCAAAGAGGAGCTCAGCAAATCCATTAGGGAGGAATCTCTGCAGGGTTTGGGTGGTTTGGAGCAAATGAGGCCTGGGGCCACCCTCTGAAGGCTGGGAATGACCCGGGAACAATGAGGAGCTGCCCACTCCATGGGCACCAGGGGCCGTGTCACAGAAAACAGGGACACTGCGTGCCTGGAAACCACAGTGGGATGGACAACACACGACCAGTTTAATTCCTTTTGCCATCCCAGTCCTCCCCATTTCCCTTTCCCAGGCTGAAGGTGCCCTACAGACTTGTCCCCCCGCCATCCCCACCTCCCCCAAGCCCAGCTCCGAGCAGCCCCAGGGCAAGCCCGCCCTGAAGCACCCAAGGAGCATTCCAGATGGGACACATGGGAATATTTCCATCCTCACAGCAATGCTGAGCACACAGCCCCTGGGAAAAGCAGGGCTGCAAAGGCTTTGGCAGGAGAGGTTGTTCAAAACCCAGCACGGCCCCAAATTCCTCCGTGTGCTGCCGTGGGATCCACTGTGCAAACACCTATGGATCTGCATGTCAGGAAAATGAATCCACAAACACCAGAGGTTTATGTCCAAAAAGGAGAC
Source organism: Tichodroma muraria (assembly GCA_013390105.1). Taxonomy (NCBI): domain Eukaryota; kingdom Metazoa; phylum Chordata; class Aves; order Passeriformes; family Sittidae; genus Tichodroma; species Tichodroma muraria. The sequence continues at coordinate 132,883 of WAAG01041458.1, forward strand.
AGAGGAGTCCTTTTACTTTATTCCAATAAAGGGAGAGGCCATGGGCCATTCCCCTGGGGTCTCTCCAATTTTTGGAGGACGCAGCCTCCTTTTTATCCCAATTTCCCGGCCGCATTTCCCTCTCTTTCCCCATTGGCTGAGGTGCTTGAGAGGTTCAGACTTCCCGGAATGCCTGAAACCGAGGATTCCCCTCTAATGTATAACCCTCCCCTTTAATTTTTAATTCTTACGGAATTTAGGGGTTTTCTTTCACCTTACAAGGTCTAATTTCATTTATCCGCAAACCTAGAGTTTATTTGTAAAAGCAAATATCTTTTTCCATCCATCAATCAGTGGAATCCTTCCCACTGTTTCTTTTATCTCCCAGTGCTGGTTTTATCCACCAGCAGACCCCCAGCTTGTTTGTAAAGACAGCTCTGCTGTTCCTCTCATGCAGGAGCTCATTCCACCTGCCTGGGAGGGCCTGGGACACTCAGGGCAAGGCTCTGGCAGCTGGAGAATATTTCAAAATCAATAAAAGTCAATAATTCAAAACCTGTGCGTGACTCACGCTGCCCAGCCCATCCCCCTAAGGTGACTCGGACTTAATCTTCACAGAAGGCACATTGTAACTTCTTCCTCCAAAAAGTCATGAATAATTTACCATTCACTACCCAAAAGCTGCTTCTTTTTTTCTGATTTTTTTTTAAACTTTTTGCTTTTTCTTTTCCTTTTTGGCTTCATCCAAAAGAATGAGAGAGCAGAGGAAATGTGCATTTCCCAGCCTCTTCTGGGTTCGTTGTTGTGGAGTGTAAAAGCAGCCCTCAGAAATCGTTGGTTTATGAAAGATGACATTTTTGGGGTTTCATTCGAAGAACTGCATTTGCTTGGGAAGCAAAATTCACCTCTGCTCTGAAAAAAGTGACGGGGGGAGAAAAAAAAAGGCAAAAAAGTTCTGGATATTGGGATAATGAAATCTCCAGAGAGATACAATGGATAGAGAAACAATTCTCTATCCAACAAGTTCCAGAGAAACAATGCCCAGAGAGACAGGGTGGGACTGCTGGGGTGTCAGTGCAGCACTTGGATGATCCCTGTGGATCCTTCCAGCTCAGGATATTCCAGGATTCTAAAGGAATGCATCAGAAACCACACTTCAGGCTACCAGAGGAACAGGGACAGCTGGAGTCTTGTCCTCCCTGCTTGGTAGAAGTTGACAAATCCTCCAGAATTCCACCTGGGATCATTGGAAATGTCCCCAGGCAGAGCAGCTTCCTCTGCCTGCTGTGTGAAAAGCCATCCACGCATGGCAGGCCTGGATCCCTCTGGGAATGGCTCCTGATCCCACTGGGAATGGTACCTGATCCCTCTGGGAATGGCACCTGATCCCACTGGGAATGGCACCTGATCCCACTGGGAATGGCTCCTGATCCCACTGGGAATGGCACCTGATCCCTCTGGGAATTACACCTGATCCCTCTGGGAATGGCTCCTGATCCCACTGGGATTGACACCTGATCCCACTGGGAATGGCTCGTGATTGCTCTGGGAATGGCTCCTGATCCCACTGGGAAAGACACTTGATCCCACTGGGAATGGCTCCTGATCCCACTGGGAATGGCTCCTGATCCCTCAGGGAATGGCACCTGATCCCACTGGGAATGGCTCCTGATCCCTCAGGGAATGGCTCCTGATCTCTCTGGGAATGGCACCTGATCCCACTGGGAATTACACCTGATCCCTCTGGGAATGGCACCTGATCCCTCTGGGAATGACACCTGATCCCACTGGGAATGGCTCCTGATCCCTCTGGGAATGGCTCCTGATCCCTCTGGGAATGGCACCTGATCCCACTGGGAATTACACCTGATCCCTCTGGGAATGACACCTGATCCCACTGGGAATGGCTCCTGATCCCACTGGGAATGGCTCCTGCAGTGTGGGGCCTGCTGCAGCTTCCACACAACTTGGTTTTCATGGAATTGCTCCGCCTGGCTGAGCTGAACTCATTTCCCAGAGGTTTCATTTTGGCATCCAGACAAGTTGCTGGATTTGGGATGGGATTAGGGCCCCGTTCCTCCAGCACTGCCAGCCAAAAATCGCCCCCAAAAAAGGATCTTGCCCTCAGCCCCCAGGCTCATCCCAAGATCCCGATTCCTCCCTTCAGGATCCCTCTGGGGACTCCAGCTGGGAAGCTGGCCTGGCTTCAAACACACCTCTCCTCTTGGAGAGGGTGATTTAACCTGGAGCAGTTCCCAAAGCCTGCAATCCATGGCCCAGTGCATCCCAGAGGGGGCTGCTCTGGGAATGGAAGCACTGGAGCAGGGAAAGCTTTCAGCCCCTGAGTCCTGCCGGGATAAAATGACCCTGGGACTAAAAGCACTCCTGGCACGTTTATCTCACTCCCAGCCTGGGTTTGCCTCCCTTCACGGGTCTGTTGTCAGATTTTAAAATTTCTCTAAGTGCTTAAATCTGTCATAGCTCTAAAATTTTAGCTTCCCATTAACGAGGCAAATTAATTGGTGTTCACCGCTGCTTGACACAGCCCAAGTGTGATCTTCCCCCTGCTTTTCCCTGTAAACCCTGCAGGAAGGGAAGGGATGGAGCTGTTTTATCCTCGCCATTCCAGCACCTCGGGTGCCGCAGCTGCACCTCAGGCACGTGGTGGGACACGAGTCCCTGTAGAGGTTTTAGTGTGCTCATTCGAAATTCCCTAATTAAGAGCAAAGCAGGCTTAAATTTGAAAGGAACGAAAACTTTATTAACTAACATTAAATGGGAAATCCCTGTGCCTGAGGGGACAGGGCAGGACCCGTGCCACACCAAGGCCTGCGAGGAGATTCCTCTCCCCAGGTGCCTTTTCCTGCTACTGAAACACCAGCAGGGACCTGTCCCTTCAGCATGGAGCTGTGCCAGGAGATATCAGGGAATGGTTTGGGTTGAAAGGGACTTTAAAGATCACCCAGTTCCATCCAGGGACACCTTCCACTACCCCAGATTGCTCCAAACCATCCTTGGACGCTTGCGGGGATCCAGGGGCAGCCACAGCTGCTCTGGGATCCATCCCTGCCTCGGAGCCTTTGCCAGAGGAAAGCCTGAGGAGGAGAGGGATTTCCTCCTCCTCCTTCAGCAGAGAAAAGGCCCAGGACGTTTTATTTGTCACCTGAGCTGGACATGAGCTGAGCACAGAGGGAATGGCTGTGCTGGCTCTGACTCTGACTGCTCAAATCCTTCTCCCTCAGCTTTATCCTGGTTGGATTTTCTCCTCCCCAGCTGCTGCTGTGCCTCATCAGCCCTGGACTGCCACAATTCCTGCATCAGCCCTCGGCTCCCAGCAAGCAGAGCCTCCTGCTCCTCGCACAGGAGTTTATCTGGGCCATAAATATTTATTTATTGAAGAAGTTCTCTGCTCCTAACGGAGTTCCAAATGAAATCCCATCTTCCAGGACACAAAAATCCTGAAAAACCAACTCTTAGAAGAGAATAAACCCCGACAGGAAAACCACCAACATCGAGCTTGGAATCCAACACATCCGAAGGGGGAGAGAGGGGCTGGGACAAGAAAAACACCTGCGGTGCCAGAGCAAGTTAAATTCAGCAAATTCCATCAGTCACAGAGTTCCAGACTGGTTTGGGTTGGGAGGGACATTAAAGCTCATCCCATTCCATCCCTGCCATGGGCACCTCCCACTGTGCCAGGCTGCTCCAAGCCCCAGTGTCCAGCCTGGCCTTGGGCACTGCCAAGGGATGGGGAATGCAGGGAAATTATTTTCTAAGCAGTTGTGTGGCTTTAATTTGTCTCGTGCCATCACTGAAACCTGAAAACCTGTGCAACATTATCACTATAAATATGGGGCAAATCTACTTTACAAGTGACACACCACTGCAACAGCCAGGTCACTTTTAAATTTATATATTAATATATATATCACATATTTATATATATCTAAATATTAATATTTATCACTATATTTATATATAGACATGCATATAAACCCCTTTTTTCTTTATTTTTATGCTATGGACCGTATTTTGTTTTTTTTTTAAATAAACCTGTCCTGTGGCTTTTAGCACAAATCAGCAGTTCAGCATCATAGCAGATGCTGCTTGGCTGTGAATTGCTTAATTTTTTTGACGTTACTTTTCATTTTTTAAATGCTACTTTTCATTTTTTAAATGCTACTTTTCATTTTTTTAAAACGTTGCCGTTTAGTAGTTATAACTATAAAAACGTTACAGTTTTTGTTATGTGTTTTTAGTTATTTTTGTTACGTGCATTTAGTATTTATTCTGTGTTTTTAGGTTTTTTTTGTTTAATATGGGGGCTCCAAGCACCAGCTTGCCCAGTTTAGATTCTTGTTTAGATATTCCTGTTCAGCTTCCACAAAATAAAACTTGAGCATGACACTTGAACTATTCAGATTTATAACCTGGCCAAATTAAAACTGGATTAAAACCTGGCAACTCCCCACCAGCCCTTTCCTAAGGATGAGACAGCGTTTTCCAAGGAATGGCAAGGATGGAAGGAAGGGAAATATCCATGGATTCCCTTCCAGGTGGCACCTCAGAGGTGAGGGCACACAAATCCCAGAGTAAGCTGAGATCCAGAGGGATCCTCAGTGCAGTCCCAGGGATCTGAGCCTGGAAGGAGGGGACTGGACAAAATTTGGGATGTGAATTAATTTATATTAACTGGAAGTGAATTTCACCGGGATTTTTGTGGAGTGCCCCACATGAGCACGGGCAGTTTGGAATCCTGAATGGGTTTTAAACCTTCTGAGCCTGGAAGTGCCTGACATTCCCTGCCTGGAGGGAAGGCCCAGCACAGACAGGCTGCAGTGCCAGGAGCAGCAGTTTTCCATATTTGTGGAATAACCCAACTTACCCCTGAAAAACATCCAGGTGCTTTCTAAATCCACACGAGGCAATTCCCAGTGGGGTGCCCGTTCCCAACAGTGAGGGCCTGCAGGGGCAATTCCCAATAAAAAGTGTTTTTATTGCCTGCTTTTCCCAGTTGGGAAATGGGATGGAACTCCTGCAATGGCAGCTCAGGGCAAGGAGTGTTTGGAAGCAGCTCACAAGTTTTTTTTATCTCCTGTGAAGACACAGCTCCTTGTTTTTTCCGTGTTTAATGGCTCCTTAAAGTAGGATAAATAATGTTTTTACCTCTGCTGATTAGCAGAGACTTCATAGGAGAGCTCATATGCAAAAACCAGGAATTATAAACAAAATTAATTCCCAATTCCTGCTTTGGAGTAGTTCAGCACTTACCAATCCAGGCAGCTCTTAGGAGGTGTCGAACAGGGGGAGTTTTGGGATCAGCCGGGCAGGAAATCTGCTCTGGGACCACGCAGCCAGGTGGGTGAGCCTGCCAGGAGGAGATTAAACAAGATTGGGGGTAAATTTGCATTAACTGGAGGCAAATTTGCATTAATTGGAGGCATTAAATCAAACCTTGAGAACACTGAGCAGACGAAATAACAACACAATACCCAATACCGTAAAGATTCCTCTGGCTGTCCTTAGGACACTAAAGCTCCTGAGGTGGGATGAAGGAGTAGAAAAGAACCAGCAAGGGAAGGGCTATCAGTCCCCAGGGCGGAAAAAAACGAGGAATGAAACAAATGGGAATGACCTTGAGGTGTGCAGAGCTCCCTGATCTTTCTCAGCTGCCCCCGCTCCTGGCAGAGTCATAAATAAGGAAAAGAAGGCTCCAGGAGCTCCTCAACAACAAAACAGTTTCCAGGTATCCTATCAGCAAGAGCAGCTTCCAGTGTTTGTCGTGGAGATAAAGCAGGAAAAACATTGCTCAGGCTGAATCCCATTGGCCACAGTGAGATCAAAACCCAAACCAAGCTGCTCAAACTGTTTTGCTCTGCACCGGAATTTCTGAGCCCTATTTTGAGGTGGAGAGCTCCTCTGCCTTCCCAGTTAGTCAAAACACTGTTATCTGGGATAACAGGACATGGGCACAGTGGCTAAATAAATAATAATAATAATAAAAAAAAAGCTTTTTGAATCTTGCCCCCAGTGATTCACAGGGGATTTTGTCCTCTTCAAACTCAAAATGAAGGCCAAGGCTTGGTTTGGTCCCGCTGAGGGGAAAAAAAAAAAGGACTGGACAAATCTCTGTTATTCTCCTGCCACCTTTGTCTCAATCCAGACAAATCTCTCCATTTTAATTTCTGGAGGCCCCAACCCCTTTTTTCTGCCCTCAGCCTCTGTGCCAAACACGACAGCATTCCCAAGCCACCTCCAAACTTCTCCTGAGCTCCTGAAGTCATGGTCTGAACGTTCCATGTTTTCTAATTCACTCCACTGGCTACACCCATCTGTCAGATTTTGGGAGTGAGACAAACAGGGGCAATTTATTTTGGAAAACCAGCAGAAGGCATGGCCCTGACCCCATGGCATCCCACTGCGAAATCCAAGCACGGAAACACCAAAGTTTCCCAGCAGAACCTCTGGAATAATTTTGTTTTTCATGCAGCGCAGAGAAATCAACATAATTTTTATTCTTGGGAATGATTAAACTCATCCAGGCAAGTCTTCCCCAAAATATGTCACTCTGAGGTGGCTGCTTGACCCAGAACCACTGAAATGGTCCAAGATTTTTAAAAACGTGGGATATGCAGGAGAGCTTCCTGTGTTCTACCTGTCCGTGCACATCCTCGCGCCTGTCACGAGAGCGGAATCAACAACAAAAACAGGCAGCATCCTGCTCTGGCACCCCTTGGATTCTTCCCTAGTTCTTCTGGCACTCAAACTGTGTCCTGGGGTGGCAGGAGAGCTTGGAGCACACCCAGGTTTCAGCCCCAGTGGCTGTGGGGATGCTCACAAACACCTCCGAGGGGAGAGGAGCTGCCAGTGCCGACAATTCCGGAGTAGGGAAGCACCCCAAAAACTTGGAGGAAGGGGTGTTTGGAAACGCAGACAAGCCTGGCACACTGAGAGCTTTCTTTGGGCAGGAATTGTTCCTGGCAGGGTGGGCAGGGGCTGGGCTGGAATTGCCAGAGCGGCTGGGGCTGCCCCTGGATCCCTGGCAGTGCCCAAGGCCAGGCTGGACACTGGGGCTGGGAGCAGCCTGGCACAGTGGGAGGTGTCCCTGGAGGACTGGATGAGTTTAAGGTCCCTCCCAACCCAAACCGTTCCAGGATTCCATGATTCCATGATTCCATGAAGTTGGGCTGCCACTGGGGATGGGAGGAGGCAGCAAAAATCAATCCATGGCCCTGGTGGTGCCTGTGAGGAAGGATGAGGATGGGCTGGATGGGGATAACATGGATGAGGATGAGGATGGATGGGCTGAGGATGGAACAGGATGGGCTGGACAAACGTGAGGCTGGATGAAGATAATCTGGATAAGGGTTAGGGTTAGGATAAACTGGATGAAGATAAACTGGATGAGGATGGGATCACTTATTCAGGATTTAAAATAGGAAAAAATCAATATACACCTTAAAAAAAATCTCAATTTAGGACAATGCTGACATTCAAAATTATGTGGAACATGAATTAAACATGCACCAATGGTTTTCTGCTTCTGCACAATCCATGAAAATTTTAAATGAAATATTGGGCAGGAATTGTTCCCTGGCAGGGTGGGCAGGGGCTGGGCTGGAATTGCCAGAGCAGCGGGGGCTGCCCCTGGATCCCTGGCAGTGCCCAAGGCCAGGCTGGACACTGGGGCTGGAGCAGCCTGGCACAGTGGGAGGGGTCCCTGCCATGGCAGGGGTGGCTCTGAGTGGGCTTTAGGGTCCCTCCTGACCCAAACCAGTCTGGGATTTGTTGATTCTCCGACTCAGGTGAGACCTCCCAGAGCCAAAAGGAGAAGCTGGAGCCTTTTCCCTGCACCCAGTTTCACTGGGAATCACCCTCTGGACATTCTATGGAGCAGTGGAACAATCCACACCTGCTCCAGAGCCCTGGAGCATTTTATTGCTGTCAGTTCTCAGAAATTCCAGCTGGGAATTCCTCCCTACAGCAGCCCCTGGGGTCGATGTTCCCAAGGAAAGCCAGCACTGGCTCCAGGACTTATTAAATGTCACCACAGGGAGTGGGAATAAGGGAATAAACACCTCAAAGGGAGAGGGAATTCAACTGGAGTTCTACCCCTAAGCTCTGCTGGAGGGAGAATTCCCAGGCATTCCCTCTCGAACCTCCCTGTCTCTCCAGCTGGGCACTCCACAAACTCAGAGCTCTCTTTCCCTCCTGTTTCTTCCACCCAGCATCTCATTTCCGAGGAGCAGCTTCTCCGTGCGGGACAGGGAAGCCCCTGGGCTAGCCAGCCCTGTTTTCCACAGGGAAGTGTGTGTGGAGTCAGAAAGAGCCAAAACATGTAAAAATACTGCCCTGAACACTCTCCCTGCAGCTGGATCTCTCCAATTTTCCACTGCTGGATGCTGCTGCCAGGGTGAGAGGAGCTCCCAGAGCCAGCCCAGTACTTTTCCATGGAAGGATGAAATCCCTAAGAATAACAATTTATCAGAGGAGCCGTGGCTGTTTGACCTGGCTCATTTTCAGAGATTAGGAACCAACGAGCTCCCGAGGAATTGTGGTGACTTTGTGGTTGTTGTTTTGTTGGTTTTTTTTTTCCCCCTAAGAAGTGATTTTCATGTTTCATCAGTTCTCGGGGAAGGGAGGGGAGGAAGGAATGCACATCTGTCTTCCCAAGTGGATCAGGGAGAGGATAATAACAAATAATGATAACTCACCCACGTGGAGGGCCTTTCATCCTGCAGGAGCTCGGGAATGCTGGAGTTTGTGGGCCAGCCCTGGAGTCTGCAGATTTCAGGGAGAGCAGGAGCATCACACAGGGCAGGGCAGAATCCCTGGAAGCCTGAAGGTATCCTGTGGGAATCTCCATAGGTATTAGTGGGAAAAGAAGTGTGTTTTAGCAGAATTTTCACATTCCTGCTCTCCTGGAGGAGATTTTCTACAGGGACAACTCCTTGGTATTTAGTGCTGCCTGAAGAGCAGGTGAGGGGAAAGGAGTGGGAGATATCCCTGTTGTGATGGAGGAGATAGGCATGGAAAGGGCTTGGAAAACCCTCAGGATGACTGACAGGGTCACTGTCATCATCTCACTGACAGAAACAACCCCTGGCCATTCCCGCAGGGTCCCACCTGCAGCTGGGTTGGCCAAACCCCAAAGATGTGGATGCACACAAAGCCAGGCTCACAGAATCACGGAATAGTTTGGGTTGGAATGGACCTCAAATATCACCCAGAGCCACCCCTGCCACGGCAGGGACACCTCCCACTGTGCCAGGCTGCTCCAGCCCCAGTGTCCAGCCTGGCCTTGGGCACTGCCAGGGATCCAGGGGCAGCCCCAGCTGCTCTGGGCACCCTGGGCCAGGGCCTGCCCACCCTGCCAGGGAACAATTCCTGCCCAAGATCCCACCCAGCCCTGCCCTCTGGCCCTGGGAAGCCATTCCCTGGCTCCGGGCCCTGCAATTCCTGATGGAAAGTCCCTTCCCATGTTCCCTGGAGCCCTTTCAGACCCTGGAATTTGCTGTGAGGTCTCCACACAAACTCCTCTTCTCCCGGCTGAACATTCCCAGCTCTCCCAGCCTGGCTCCATAGGGGAGGTGCTCCAGCCCCCTCAGGAACTTCGTGGCCTCCTCTGGATTTGCTCCAACTTCCACACTCTTCTCAGGCTGGACTGTTCCCACTGTTCCAGGTGGGATCTCTGGAGAGCAGAGCAGAGGGGCAGAATCCCCTCCCTGCCCTGCTGCCCACGGGGCTTTGGGTCCATCCCAGGACACGGGGGGGGGATCTGGGTTGGATCAGGCTGGAAAAGGCTCAAACTCCTCACAGGTTTTACTGGGCAAATCCTGCCTCCATGGAAAGCCAAAGGAGTGGAAAAGGGCACTTCTGGATGCCTCCAGTGAGATGGAAAAAGCCAAATCTGACCCCATGTCAGGTACCTCCCGCTCTTCAGACAATTCCCTGCCGTCTCCACCAACCCTAAAACATCGGTGTTAAACTAATGAGCTGCACATTCCAGCTCTTTCCCAACTCCAGCCTTGCCTGCTGGGATGACTCAGGAGTGCCAGGTGCAACTTCAAAGCAACCACCAGGGTTGGTTGCTGTGATAGGACCTCCAAATGAGATCTCGAGGATGCACGAATTAAAAATACGGCAGCGAATGATGAAGACATGGATGCGCTGCTTGGGAGAAATTGCTGGAAAAACCACCCGGCTCCAGTGCTGGAGAAGGATTTCCACGGGCTGAAGTTTCCTAATAGGCAGGGAAAAATTCTTTCCCATCTCATGGGCATCTGTCAAACAAAATGGGAAACGTTTTTAAGGCCTCTGCCAAGTTTAGCTGCTGTTTGCTCCTGCCTGGCCCTCACCACCACTCCAGAGGTCACACGAGAGATGGTGACCTCTCACAGCACAACATCGAGTGGATCCTGCTCTGTCCAGGATAATCCCAGCCTCCCTATTCCCTCCAGGAAAACCCTGCCTACGTGCTGGGATGCCACATCCCCCGTGCAGTGCTAAATTTGTCCAGTGCTCAACATCTGGGAGATGCTCACAGGCACGGAACGCAGAGAACAGGAAAGCACAGAAAAGGTGCAATTCCAGCCCAAATCTGCCTCTGGAAAAACTGCCAGCATCTCCTGCAGCTTTTGATCCTTCAGGGGACCCTGGGGAGTGGCAGCAGCGGGGCTCTGGCGCTGCACTGGCAACAGAGAAATGCACGGGTGCATTTCTGTGCATTTCTGCACAGGAGCCCAGAAATGTGGCGACAATCCTTGCAGGAGGTGGCCACCAATCCCACGCCTTGGGGACACCTTGGCAAACCCCAGGGAGAATTCCAAAATCAAAGGAGACCTTCAGAAAATACTCCTGGCTCATCATTCAGGAGTTATGGGCTGGGCTCCAGTAAAATCTGGCGTCGGTGGGGATGGGGCTCTTTTCTCATGGAGAAGACTCTTTCCAGATGTTTCTGGGATGTTTTTGTGGGGATTTTCTTTTCAGTAATTCATGTAAAAATCAGAAAAAACTCAGAATATGGTGCTGGGGTGCAAAAAACTCAACCAATGGTGCCTCACACAGGGCTTGAGCTCACCCTGAGCCCAGCTTTGTTAAGACACACTCAGATCTGAATTAGAACTGTATTTAAAGGTGGCAGAGCAGGATTGCTCAATTCAGTCCAAATAATGCTCCATCCTCCTTCCAGAAGCATCTTCCAGACAGAAATGTCCCATCTTCTCTGGTGAATATTGTGTGTCATTCCCATGGAATGACACGAACCCTGATTGTCCTTGGGAATTTGGAGACTGAAAGTATCTGATGAGTGAGGGTTAACTGGACTTCAAGGCACTCTCTAACCCTGGCTCAGGGCTGGTTTTGCCTTCCTATATCATGGAATTACAGAATGGTTGGTGTTGGAAGGGATTTTAGGGATCATCCATTCCCACCCCTGCCATGGCAGGGACACCTCCCACTGTGCCAGGCTGCTCCAGCCCCAGTGTCCAGTCTGGCCTTGGGCACTGCCAGGGATCCAGGGGCAGCCCCAGTTGCTCTGGCAATTCCAGCCCAGCCCCTGCCCACCCTGCCAGGAACAATTCCTGCCCAAGATCCCACCCAGCCCTGCCCTCTGGCCCTGGGAAGCCATTCCCTGGCTCCTGGCCCTGCAGCCCTTGGGAATTGTCTCTCTCCAGGTTTCCTGCAGCTCCTCCAGGCCCTGCAAGGCCCCCCTGAGGTCAGCCCAGAGCTTCTCCTCTGCAGGTGAACAATGCCAGCTGTGCCAGCCTTTCCTCCCAGCAGAGCTGCTCCAGCCTCTGCTCATCCTGGTGCCTCCATGGATTTGCTCCAGCTTGTCAAAGAACATCCCAGCTCCCAGTCCAGTGAAAGCAAAGGAAAACTGCTGAATTTGAAGCCTCAGCTCCAGAGCAGACCGGGACTGATCCAAAGAGGATTAAAGGTGAACAAGCTGGAGGGGTTCGTTCTTTGAAACGAGTGGTTCTTGGAACACTGGGAGTTGACCCTTAATTTGTTCCATTTTTACATTAAGCTGGGAAAAGTAAATGGATTTTCCAATCCAATAATATTTATTTTGTTCTAGCCTGTTATAACGAGCCTGTGCTGCCCTGAAGGCAGCTCTGCATCCAGGGACTCCGTTTCAGAGCTGTTGGTTTCTGGGAGAGAAGTAGGAAAAAGATTGCCTTTGATGTTTTGTAGCCCACGGCAGAATCGTTCCTGAGATCCCCTCTCCTCCAAGGAAAGGAACCTTCTGGGTGTCAGCAAAGTGGGTGGAAAAATAACATTTTAACATCCAGCAAACTTCTGATGACTGTTAAAAAAACCCCATTCCCTGAGTTTGGGATGTTGGAGCACACAGGGAGACCACAGGAGAAGGTGTCCAGCGAGGAATCCCGTGCAGTGTTTGCATCACTGCTGCTCCCAATTTCTTGGGAAGGTGAATTCCCCAGGTGCCAAACAGGCTGATCAAACACGGAACTGCTCCTGACAGCACCCAGGCAGCGCCTGCAGCTGGGCAGGAGGGGTTGAGGCTGGATTTTAGGGCAAGGCTCTTCCCCCGAGGGTGCTGGCACTGCCCAGGCTCCCCAGGGAATGGGCACGGCCCCGAGGCTGCCAGAGCTCCAGGAGCTCCAGGCCAGCGCTGCCAGGGATGCCCAGGGGGGATTGGTGGGGGCTGGGCAGGGACAGGGTGGGGCTGGATGATCCCTGGGGGTCATTCCCACTCAGGATATTCCAGGATTCTCAGAACCAGCTCGAAGCTGAGCGTGCAGGACTAGGGGGAAGCAGAAATTCCCGTTCTGGGGTTTTCTCCCGGTGCTACTCCCAAGACTGGCAGAGCAGGAACGCCCCAATTCCTGGGACACAGAGAACATCCCTGCCCCCACCACAGCCAGCAACCTGAGCTTGGACAATCCCCACATCCCCCAGCTCTCCATGTCCCCACCCTCCATCCAGGGACGCATTCCCGAGGGGTTTGTCCAACTCCTGCCTCGCTGGGACCCCTGGACACAGCAGAGACCCCCCGAGAGATCATCCCATTCCCAGAGCTGCAGCCAGGAGGCTCAGCTGGGTAATTCCTCTGCCTTTCCATGCTGAGACTGGAAATTCCCATCGAGGACACAGCAGGCACTCCCTGGGAGCAACAAGAAGGATTAGGATGAAGTTGGAAGCTCCCAAGCAGGACACTGAGCTGAGTCTGAGAGCTCACTCTGCCCTTCTCATTCCCAATTTTGCTTCCATCCTAATTCCCACATGGCCACAGGGTTCCTTTTCCACACCTGCTCTTCCCCATCCCTCAGGCAGATGGACAAGGCCTCAGGAATTGCTGCCATTTCCCCATGTCCCTCTCTCTTTTTCTAAAATATAGATTAAAAATAAACATTAGGATTTTTTTAAAAACATCCTCTCTGTTTTTCCCAGGTGGATCCACCCACATTCCTGATTTCACACACCTGGGAAGGGCTCTCTTCCCATCCCTCACCAAGAGAAGGCCATGGAGGGTCTAAAGTTTCACGAAATCATGGAATGGTTTGGAAGGGATTTTCTAGTCCAACCTCCCCTCTGTAATAAACAAAAACATCTCCAAGATCCTATCCTAAAACTCCATCCACAACCTCTCTGGACAATTTTTTCCAGTGTTTCCCTACCCTCACTGTAAAATATTCTTCCTTATATCTGATCTGAATTCACTTTTGATTTAACCCCCTCACCCTGTGTCCTACAGGCCCCGTTAAGGAGCCCGCCCTTAAAATTCCTTGAGGTATTTCATATTTCTGTAGGACTGAGGTCCAAGTGCAATCCCAAAGTGAGGAATATTTTGCTTGAAGTGTTTTGGAGGTGACTGTGAAAGGCAGGGATTAAATTCAGCCCCAATTCCGAGCAGGTGGTTGTATCTGGGGTTGGAATGGGATGATCTTTAATACCCCTTCCAACCCAAACTGTTCTATGACTCCTTATTCTCTCAGCCTGATTCCAGGAATATGGAAGTGGGAAATAAATAAAGAGGGTGAAAAAAGAAGTGAAGGAATCGACAATAAAAATATATTAAAATATTTTAAAACATTGTGAGCGGTGTAAGAATGGAAAAGAGATCAAAAACAATCCCAGAGAAAGAGAGAGGTGACAAAGGGACACCCAGACAGGCTCTGAGGGGACATTTTTATTCTAGTTCTGTTTAACAGAGAAAAATCTGGAAAAAACACCCAGTTTCTTCATCTAGAAATAGAAATTTGACTTGGCCAAAACCATAACCTTGAGCAAGAGGAAATTCCTGGTGAAATTGAGCTCCCTTTGCCTTTCTGGAGGCCTGGGATCCTCATTTGCAGGATTATTATCCTCAAATGGAGGATTTCAGGGATGTTCCCCTGCCCTCGCTGCCCACAGCAGAGCCAGAGCCTGGCCCCACGTGCAGCTCTGCAAAATCCAGCTGGAAAATCCACACCGGGAGGAAACCACTCCTGTTTGGAGTCAGATTTTGTTCTTAAGCATCCAAGAATTTAAGCGGAAGCAAAAGGAGCTGTTTCCCCAATAAATCAGGAATCTGCTAATTGAGAAGGAGCAAAGGGCTGAGACTGGAGAGCTTTTATTGCAGGAATTTTGGTGGGATAATCCAGGGTTCTTTTTGTGTTGTTGTTGGTTACAAAGCAAACAACAACAAAACCAAAACAAACCCGAAAAAAAGAGGAGGAAGAGACGTTTTGGGGATTAATTTCTCCAAACATCAGTTTCTGCTGTGTTTCTGCAGCTTTGGGGAGCTCAGGGACACAATGGAGAGCAGGATTTGGATTATCCAGTGGGGAGATCATTCCTTAAAGGCCCAACACGATCCAAAATCACTGGGAGGACAAATTTAGAGCGGCCCTAGAGGAAGGAAAGGCAGGAATAATCGTGGAGGTTCATCCAGGAGACAGATCCATGATTCCAAAAAAACTAAAAAAAAAAAAAAAGGGAAGAGGTTGTTGAACATCAGGTTAAAAAGCAGAGCTGGAAAAACGGCACCAATCTCACTTTAAAAAGCTCCTAAAAACCACTTTAAAAAGGAGAGAGGGACAAAGGAGTTTTCCCAAGAATATCTGAAGGGACACGGGAAACTCTTGGAGAAGGAATTCAGTGCCTGGTGCAGCTGAGTGGAGCTTTGGATGGGATTTGGAGAAGGTTGGGGGTGGCTGGGCTGGGCCTTGTGCCCAGTTCCAAGTGAGGGACAAGTGACAGAGTGGGAGATTATTGGGATGAAGGGACAGAGTTCAGTATTCCAAGGAAAAGGAAATGTGAGAACAGCAGCAAAGAAAGAATGGATCCCAGGAAATCAGAGTCCAGCAGCTGGAGGTGGCTGGGGGAGTTTTTAGAGATATATTAAAAAAAATAAGATTTTTTAAAATTATTTTTTGTTTTTTCTTTCTAAAAAAAAAAGAAAAATGGATTTTTCTAAGAAGATAATTGGGAATACTGATGGACACTCCACTAAAAGTGCACTGGAAAGCCACAAGATTCCAAAGAAAGGTTTGGATGCAACCTCTGGAGGCAAAATGGAGCCCTCAGT
>WAAG01041459.1:13383-32454 GCA_013390105.1 Tichodroma muraria
CTCTCCGCAGCGCACCGAGGGGCGGCCCCGGTCAGGAGAGCCCGGCCTTGGCGGCGGTGCTGGCGGCAGGGCAGCGTGAGGGCGGGCCCGGGCCGTGGGCTCGTCGCTGCCGCCCGCCCCGAGATGGGGGCTTCGCGCCGGCTCGGCGCGGAGGCGTGCGCTCGGAGTTCGCCCTGAACGCCTCGTCTGTGAGGCGGGAGCTGCACTGCCCTCGGGAGGGAAACGGGGAAAAAACCCCTGACGTTGGTTAATCGTAAAATCATAGGATGGTTTGGGTCCCAAGGGACTTAAAGGTTATCTCGGTACAGCCTCCTGCCGTGGGCAGGAGCACCTTCCACTAGACTAGGTTGCTCAAAGCCCCTACAGCCTCAACACTGCCAGTCATGGATCATCCACAGCTTCTCTGGGCAACCTCTTCCAGTGCCTCATCACCCTCACAGTAACGCAGTTCTTCTGTATATCCAACCTAAATTTCCCCTCTTTCCGTTTGTACCCGTTCCCCTTTGTCCTGTCACCACAGTTCTTGAGAAAGAATCCCTCTCTGTCTTCCCTGTGGGTTCCCTTCAGGTACTGGGAGGTTGCTCCAAGATCTTTACACAAACTTCTTGCATGAAGCACCTGTTTGTACACAGGCTTGTTATTACATTGCCTGAGGTTACCAATTGACATGATGAAAATTGTGGAGATGTGTCGGAACGTTCCTGCGATGTGCGCTTGGAATGGGGTGAGAGCAGAGAGCTCTCCCTTGTATGGGAAATATCGTGTGTCGGTGAGGAAGAAAGCACAAACCCTCTATGCATGATAATTAACAGACTTTATCACGGCATAATTAAGCCTGTTTTACATCATGGCTCCAGTGAAAACATATGCAGGTTCTGTGGGACTGGATTTGCACAGTAGTTGAGCTCCGCTGTGTTCTGCTGTCTGCGGTTGCAGTTCATGCTCCTCTCTTCTTCGAAATCCAAATTTTTTTTCAGCACGGTATTCCCTGCTGAGTGAAACTACAGGTTTTTCATGTTATTCACATTAAAAGAAGATAAGAGCACAGTTTTCAGCTTTAAGGCAGAATATTAGAACAAATATTAAAACAAACAAAACAAAATACCCAGAGCAGTTTGAATAAAATAATTCTGTATATTTGATTAGATATTTAGATATTTATTTAGCATATTTTCATTTAAGTTATAATTATTTAAAACTCACTAAAAACTTAAAAACTCACTCGGATTACTTTTTCTTACTAGTTAATATGCAATCATTAGCTTGTGCAAAATAGTCCCCCCCAAAAAAAAAACCAACAAACAAACAAACAAAACAAAACAAAATAAAGGAAAAACTAAAATCCCCTAGGCAAGAGGGTGTGCAGAAGGGTGTTGAAAGTAATATTATAGAGGAGGAGATTAGAAGTAGTGAGTAGGTGGAAATGGAAACAGAGTTGAGGGCAGAGATTATGCAGTTTTCAGGGTGAGAACAAAGGACCTGAATTTGGTGCAGTAAAAGGATGAGAAAACCAAGTGTTAGTCTTGAAATTGGATTGGCCTGGAACATGTCTGGTGTCATTGTGAGTCCGGTGCTTCAGAGGTGGAGGCACAAAGAAGCGAGAGGAAGACACAATAAAATGCTGGCTGCTGGGGTGACATCAGTGGAAGTTGATTAGTGATCCATTTAAGAAAAGTATGCCAATTATGTTGTTAGCAGAAGTCAAAATAGGATGTGGACAGGGAAAAGCAGCAACCAAATATGTTCATTTCCTCTTTTACGTAGAGGACAGTCTGTATGTACTGTCTTTCCAACAACACCAAACTGACACAAAAGAGGAGATTAATCAGATAATAACTATAGACTGTTTCTAGACTTCCACCACAAAAGACGTTGAGGCTTTCAAAGCTCAAATGTCAGCAGTGTAGAGATAGAGCAAAGCAGACAGAAGTAAATCTGTCTTTCACCATATAACTCTCAAGATCAAGGTGAGGTGAGGACGTGAGTGCAAAAAATCATCTGCACTAAGCTCCGAGTAAAATGAAAGTTAAACACTGGTAGGGGACGTTTAGAATCCTTGAACTTGTGATGTTCCCCTGTTCAGTCACAGTTAAATGTTCACAGCTTACTAGACTAATGGAGAAGTTCCCTTGTAGGAGATTTCATGGAAAAATCCATACTGCTTTTTTCTTCTGGCTAAGAGGCCACTTTAGCAACTTTGGGATTGGCAGCTGTGATAATGTTTGCTTTTGTTTTGCTCTCTGCATTGTAAAGTGGTGTTGACTTATGTGTGATAAAGGCATTCAAAGGGGAAGATCTTATGAACTCCATACAAGTTACCAGTGAATTCCCCAGCAAACCCTTTTGATTCTTTTAAATAATGCCAATGGAAACTGAAGTCTGTCCTCCCCAGGTTACCTGGTTTGTATTCATCTCACATGACCTCATTCACGGAGGAAATGCATTCCTGGCACAAGGGAACTGTTTACAATAGAACTGTTTTCTCAATGACTGTGGAGCTGGAAATTGAATGCTAACATAAACATCATAACACCACTCCAAGTTGCAGTTATACATAAAGCAATACTTAATTAATCTGACCTTCATAAATAACATCACAAAGTGTATAATTTTCAAGAGTGAGCCGGCCAATGTCTCTATATACCCTGAGGATGGGGAGGGAGAAAGAATGGATAAAACATACTCATTACTTTGCTAATTAATCTGCAGAAGAAGCTTCAATACAACAGTGATGTGTTTAGAGAAGGACAGTGAATACAAGTAGATGAACGCAAAGTATAAGAGCTGTTGCCGCTGTGGTTTTCTGTTTCCTCAGATTTGTTAATATAGATCTTCCAACAGAGTTTTGCAGTGACAATTTTGTGGGTTGAGATATTCAATGTGAACCAAAGTGCGGCAACTGTAGAATCAAAGTTATCATTTAAACATGGAAACAAGTTTATGAATTGGTAATACTGCAGGACAAATTGCTGATACTAGAAATATCCTTTTGATTTTAAAAGATACATGCTCCCAAAACACATCGGCGTGTAAAAGAAACATGTCACGCTTCCAGAGGCCTTTGGGAGAGGGGATGAAGTTTTGGAAGAGCAGGTAGCATGGTTGCAGCCTCCAGCCTCTGGAGTCACTTGTGCCTGACTATTCATCTACTGAATTTTATGGCTGTGTTTTCTGCCTGTTGAGAAGGGCAGGGGAGGACCACGTTCCGCAGGCTACACTGTGATAAAGCTGGAGATGCCTTGGTGTGATTTCCATCTAAACTCTCCTACTGCATTTAGAAAAAGAAATAGCAGTGATAGAGTAACTTCCATGGCCAAGCAAAATAATATTTTTCTTTTCTCTTTCCAAAGTAAATAGCTTTCTTTTCTAGCCTTCCCTAATCCTCTTTTTTTTTCTTTTCTTTTTTCTTGTAGCAAGCATAGATGTGGCATCTAACAGCCCTCTTAAGGAATTAGCATTAAATGGTTACAAGAGGTAAGAGCCATGTTAGTAATTCTGGGATTCCTGGGAAACTCAAGGTTTTAGAAAAATGGCAGTGTAAATAGGTGATTCCTGTCAACCAGGTTTCATGATCCCCTATCTCTTGAAGAAGAATAGTTAATAGGAATACGAGAGCTGCTGTACTCCATGAGAAAAGGATCTATCTAACATACTGTCTGTCCCTGTCCATTGTCTGTAGAGGATACTTGGGAAAGAGGAATGAAATGATGGCTGGTATAGGGTGGTGACAAATGTAGGGTGACTGAAATGTGTATCACACCCAGTTGTCTGCTTGGCTGCACTTTCCCAAACTAAATGCCGGCCCCGCTGTAGCTGTACAACAGCACACACCACACACCACCAGTGTGCTGGTGGTCATGCTGACAGAGATTACAGAATTATCTTTGACTTGCAGGGCCACACAGATCCCAGAGCAGTGCTCAGGCCACAGCACCCTGTCCAGGTACCCTCTCTGCTGGAAAAATGTCAGCCTAATCCTGGGGATCTCCCTGGAGGGAAATTTCCTGTGCTGCTGCACTCTGTGTATATCCCAGGAGGCGCTTGCTTGCGGCAGGGCTGGATCCCAGTGCTCTGGCAGCCACCAGCCCTTGCCACGATGAACACGGGCAGGGCTGCAGGGGCTGCTGCAGAATCACTCCCCAGGGTTGTGTGCACACAGGCAGGTGGTGCTTGTAGGCAGCCGGGGCTCAGGTTGAAGCGGGGCTGCCTGCTGGGAGCAGAGGAGGTGTTGGTGCCTGATCGTGTGCTGCAAAAGCAGGTGACACGAACATATATAGCCCAACCACCAGCCTGCTTCCCCAGGGCTGCTGCAGCTGCTTTGGGAGGAATGCTCTGGAAACAAAAGTGCTCAAAGCACCATTTGAATCAGAATTTTGTCTTCACCCTGTACTTCAAAACTTATTTAACTGCTTAACATGTTTGGCATAGGTGTTAGAAGGAAAAAACAAAGGAGAACAATATTCAGAATTAACTACTTGTAAATGATGAGCCATTATATGTTATAATTTTTATTTTATGCTGAAGAAGTAACTGGACTGATATTTTGCATGCTGAGCACTAGATCTATTGAAATAAAATTAATGACAACCCAGTAGTAAAAGCAAATCTTTGCTCTCTAATTTGAAAAGACATAAATTAAACTTGGGACCAAGATGATCTTGAACTTCATTTTGTATGTGTTTCTTTTCATTTGGTACACCTACTTATACCAGACTTCACATGGGAACAATTTGCTGTTCACACTTGGACATGAGACTCCTTTAGCTTGCTAAATATTCCTAGGGATGCTGTGGATTGTGGGTTGGAAGAGAAGGCTGAGCAGCCTACCTTCTCCTCAGGTGGCATGGAAAAGTACTGCTGAAAGTGAGCAGACACAGGCACAGGAGGGAAGAGGCTGTGGCTGGTCCCTGCACTGAAAGGTTCAGGGCTAAAACATACTTAAGTATCTGCAAGAAGTGAATGCAGGCCTTTTACACAGGGACATCCACTTTGTCTCTTGACATGAGCACCCACTCTCAACTGGTCTTATCACCTCAAAAATTATATTTAAGCAGATGATTACAATGCAAGTTCATGTTACATGATAGCACAGCTGATAATACAGATAACAGCAGCTGTCTGACTAGATAAAGCTCCAGAGACACCAACTGTGTGTTCACCTGACACTGTAACAATACCCCTAATGCCTCACTGGCCCTCCCACCTTACTGCACTTATCCCCTGGGAACACTACTGGGCCACAATCATTGAACATGTACAGGAAAATGCACTATAGGATTAGAAGTGATACACTGGGGAGTTTGAAAAGGCAGTTCCCCCAAAATCACCTTCCTTTCAGGTGTAGTATGATTTTCTCCACTACTTATTGTACCTTGAGTGCTGGATAAGGGGATTCTTTTATTCAAAATGAAAAGCAATCCTTTTTCTAATACACAGACGTGCCGTAGTCTGTATTGGAGAAAGCTCAGCGCTTGTGCTTTGAAGGTCTTCGTCATAAAATTGGTCATAGAGCCATTCTTACAATCAACAGTATTTCAAGATGTGACACGTGTCAGCCTTTTCTGGAGTTGCTCTGGCTTTCCACACCTTCCCCCTGCAGCCTTCCACTTGTCAGCACTGCCATGCAGCCCTTCCTCCTTTTCCAGCAAAATCAGTTGCAACTCCTATCCTGCTGGTATCCTGCAGAGTTCTCCAGCTGGTTGCAGCTGCCCCCTTTCCCCAGTATCCTAAGGAAGAGCTGAACGGCTGAGTGCATAAACCAAGGATCTGCTGACCAGAGGGATTGAAAATATGCATTGCCTGGGAATCTGTGCTTCAGGGGGACGGAAGAGGACAAGATGCCTGTGCTGTGCTTACTGCGGAGTGACACACACCTCCTGCTGAAAACTGGATAATGAGAGAAAGGGAAGAGGTTCACAGGCTTGAAGCTCCCCTCCCCCTGTGTTTAACAAACTCAGATAAGAGTAATGTGAGGATTGCCATGGCTTCTCCTTCCTTTGGCCCCTACTTGTCTAGAAAATCCACAGCTGCTGCAATTACTGTTTCTAAGCTGCTATTATGATACTGTGACAAAGAGAGCTTTAATACAGAATTTCATCCATGGGAAAACTAGTTCCTTGGTCGCTATGCTCTTCTAGGTTTTCAGGTAGAAACTCTAGGCGCACAGCTGAAGGAGGGAACCTTTTCTGGCTGTTTTCGACCGTGTCCCTTAGGAATTACCATTGAAGCTACTGCATTGCTTGCTCAACTTTTGTATCATGTTTTGCATTCCCTCAGAGACAGTCTTTAACTATTACTGTCATCATTACCTTCCTGGGTATGTATTTTCATGAACACTTTCACTTTTTAGCCAGATAGGGAACATATTTGTAGTTAAACTTGCAGCAACTTCTGGCCTATGTCTACTCAGCAACTTAGTGAATAAGTTGCTCCGCCCAAGCTGCTAATGTGTTTTTCAAAAATAGGAATAATTTTCAGCTTTGTATCGTGCCTTTGGAAACACCTCCATGTAATCTTTAAAGATTGACGGGTCCTAAACTTTCGTGAGTCTTCTCTGCTTCAAAACTTAAGCTACCAGTTATACCACCCCAGTTAAGCCGTGTCTATTACGCTTGTGTTGATATGACTCGATCTTGTTACAAAAGGCCAGATTAAGGATTTGCAGTCTTGGTAGGCCTCTGGTTTTCTCAAAAATTTACCTTTTGTAGGTGATCTTAGGTAGTTGCTGTGCTTGCAAACCATCACATTACTCCCCAGGTCTTCTTTGTGCCTCTCACTGAGACACAACGCTTGTTTCTAGAGCCGCTTGCCCTACCCCACATTGCTGCATGGGAAAGCATCGTACTCTCCCATTGCTCTTTGCTTTATAGCTGCACTCTTAAAAATACCGGAAGAACTGAAATTACCTCCTCCAGGTTCACGTCAGGTTCTCTGTCAAAGTAATTCAGACAACTTTGTTTGCTCAATCTTTTAACATGAATTAAGTCTGTTTCCAGTTCCAGGTAACACACAGGATATTGACAGCACTGGCAAGAGGCTGGTGTTTGTTTCTTGAATGAAATTACACAACCTCTGCCCTTGCCATCAGTCCCTGCTAATTTATCTTTGGCACGCACTGCAGAGAAGCTGCTGCTATGCAATGGAAATTTAGAAGGTGTCTTGTACACAGCTCTGTTTTCCCCCTCTAACCCAAGAAACAGGTCCAAAACAGATTGCTGAACGCAAGTAATTCAGCCATTCCCGCCCCTTGCACTGCTACCAAGTACATCTGAGTTTCTTGTGCTCCTCCAAGTCCGTCTCCATCCTCTAACAACAGCACAGCCCACTGCCTTCCCGCTGTCAGCCTGGGAAAGGACAGCGTGTACAGATGGGCCTGTCGCTTTGAAGGGAAAAACAGAAATCAGAGACACTCTGTCAGCTTCTGCTTTGTTGGATATAAACTTGCTTTGCTATAAACACTGGAGAAATATCGGAACATAAAGAGCTTTGAAACAGGATTTTAAAAGAAATCAGTGCTTTATCTTCCATTTGAGAAAGGAAAAAAAAATGGTGTGAAGGACAGAGGGTAAGTCAGAAAAAGAAAGAAACCGAAATAAAAAAAAAAAGCAAAAACCCCAGAAAATTAGTCAAAAGCAACAGGAAAGAGGCAGGCAAAAATTGGCAATTAACATTCACATCAAAGGAAAATTCTCATCAAAACCTTTTTCTTCTTGTAAGAAGCATCATGCATTTCCAGTATGTACTGCAGTGAAGCCAGCACGCTTTACACAAAAGAAGGCCCAAGAGACTAATGCAAATAGCCTCAAAGCTTGTGGAAACCATTTTACACAGCTGACAACTAGGACAAAACCCCATAGGAGCCCTGAGTGTCAGCAGCGCTGCCCTTATACACCAGTCAGCTCCCAGCCTGTGCCAGCTCCAGGGGGTCCAGAGCACAGCCCCTACGCATGTTCCTGTAGATTCATTTACCCCATGCAGAGCCTCAGGCTGCCCAAGACGAACGACACCACTATGTCCCACTGCCCCACAGAAACCCCATAAATGGTTTTTTTTAAAAAAAACACAAAACAGCACATTTGTTCCCAGCTGGATTGAACCCATCTAAACCTGGAATGGGCAGGAAGCTGGCAGTGCTCCAGGTGCTGGATGGAGGTAACTTTGCTGTGCATTGGGAGGGTGGTCACACGGGGCCCTGCGGGTTTGTGAGGGGTTTGTCCCCAGTGTTCCTAGGCACAGGTGTGCACGTGTGCCCTCTGTGTGAGTTTGGGCCATGGCAGTGTCTTTATAGGGGCACCCCTTCTGTCTTGAAACTGGTGAAGGGACGGTGAAGACAAAGGGTGGACAGAAAGGTTTAGGCTCTGTCAGCAGGTCCTGTGGCTCCTGTGGAAACTTTGGCTACGCTGCAGCTAAACCAGCTTTCTTGTCAGGCAGGCACAGCGCACTGCTTGCTCCCACACTGACAAGGGACACATGCATCATGGGCACGAGCTTTTTGGGCAGGTAAGAAAAACAACAAAAAACAAAACATCTTAAAATTATAGTGACAGAGCAAGGCAGGACACAAACATATCAGTCCACAGCAGAACAAGACCAGGTATAAAGATTAAAACAGTAATAACTTCTTTGCTGTTGTCTATGGAGCAAGTAACAGCTGTGATTAATTAATTAAAACATCATTAAAACTTAAGTGAGCTCATAGTCAGGTAAGAGCATGAGCATTTCAACTGGCAACTTAAATGGGACATTTGAAACCAGTAATAAGCTAATTTTTCCAGATTTTCTAAAATCTTACGTAAAGCAGAAGTCTTGATAGGTCAGAGCCTCCCTGCTACTGCCCATGCTCTAGCCTTCAAGAAGGAGAGGAAGAAGAAATGATAATATGAATTCCTATAATTTTTTAACTTTCTATTGGGCAAACAATTCACCTGGCTCTGCCAGAGCCCAAGTCACAGCTGGAAATAACAGCCCCCATTTGCCACTGTATTTCCTGAACAAGATGGTGATATTTATAGCCACTTTCCCAGCCCCTCGCCTAGCTGACTCGCTGCTGCTGAGACATGGACAGAAAAGCAGCAGAAGGCAACTACTCCAGCTGAGATTTTTGTAACAAATTACCTGTGGACGGTCATCGGGCCAACAACAGAGTGAGTCAGAGGAAATTACTGTTTATAGTTGACAGAATGCATGTGACACTGAGCATGTTTGAAAGCAAAGTCCCTGCCTTGAATAGCTTGGATTTAAATGAGTTGAGGCAGCAGAGGAGGAGCGAGGGCAAGCAAAAGCAAGTCCTGCCAATTCATGTTACAATGCCTGATAATAGGTCACCAAGCAGGAAAGAAAACTCTGGCTGCATTATCAACATCAGGCCTGTGTCAGGTGTCAGTGACTTATTTCCTGGAGATGTCTCAAAACACAACCAAAGCCTATTTAGGAGGGGACCTAGCTCCTGCTATGATGCAGATAGGACATTCTATTGTGTTTCCATATGACTAATGGTTGAGAAGTTCAGCTAAATGAGCCCAAAAATGTCAAGTATTTCTGCAAAAGGCTAGCAGATTGTACACGTGGCAGGTACCATGCACGGGTGGCATGGATAGATGGAAATCCAGCGTCCCTAAACTCGGGATATGACAAAGGAAAGAAGTATCCTTGAGTGTTTATTCATCAAGTTGGAGCCTCTCAGGTAGGAAGGCTGCAAAGGCAAGTAAACAGAAAATGTCACAAACCAGCGACCTCTTCTAAAAGCTCCCATCAGAAGGGTGTGTGTGCATGTAGAAGTAGGGAGGGAGAGGAAGAATTCTAATTGGGTCACAGGGACCAAAAGATAAAAACAGGACAATCTTATCTAATACCTGGGCTGTCACTACACAAATGCCAGGACAGAGGATGAACGACCAATTAAATGAGTTTTTATGCAGCTAATTATGATGACAGAGGATTTATGGAATAAAATCCCTATATTAGTATGTTAATAAAAAGCTAAAGAAAAAATTGAAGAGGTAAGCACTGAAGCTATGCCACAAGAGCTACAACAAAAGCTTCCTGCTCAAGAATAAAAGAAACAATGTTTTGGTAAGAATTAATTATCTGCTGGAATAGCAGCACAGTATGAAACAAACAGTCCACTGAGTTCTTGCAATAGTTTACGTAAGTTACAGGAATGGCTTTAAGTCAACCATGATTACTAGGGTGAATCTGGTTAAGACCAAAAACATGTTTGGAAGCCAATCTTGAAACAAGCTTGTCGTTCTGGAAGAAGGAAAGAGTAAACAGCAAAATGAAGATGTTCCTGCATATTGGAACAGCTTCAGAACTATTAAATAGCTTCCTGCCAAGATAATCCTCAGAAGAACAACAAAAAAATGTGGAATATTCTTATTAAGAACACTAAATACACTTCAAAAGTAGATAAAAACACCTGACCATAGAATATTCAGCAGCTTCTTTGCTTCAGTTGACAAAAAGAGTAAATTCTGACAGACAGGAACATGAAAAAAGCAGATTCCAGAGTATCTCCCTCAGCTACATTTGTTCTGCTCCACTAATTAAAACAAAAGCATATGAGTATATTCACAGACCAGCAGACTTGAAAAACCAAACCAAATGAAAAACTTATGAGATTTATGGAAAACTGAAAAGATTTGTATGCTTTTGTTATGCTAGATAAGGACAAAAGGCAACACGTAAATCAGACGACTCTGGAACTTGACGTCAGACAGGGAATGCAGGAAAAAATATAAGAAGTTGATTTACTGAGCTATTCTAACCCTGTAAGTTTGTGTATCAAGAGATAGACCACAAACGTTAGGAAATCCAAAACAATGTCAGTGTGAAGAAACCATCTGTGAAGGACACAAGCACATACAGAAGTGATTTAATTGAAAAATTATTTTACAAACAGGAAGGAAAATGACATTTTTTCATATTGCAGTCAGGGCAAGCAGTAACATCAGAAGGTATGAAAAAAATTTGTAAGCTAACCACCCAAAGATCAGATCTCATTACAAACGTACAGCTAATTTCTCCAGTATTTACAGACATTTTGATTATTCAAAGCAAATACAGCCTTTCATGAATTCTTTGATTTAGAGCATTTTCAATTAACACTGAAAACTAAGAAGTGATTTTGCACGCTCCCTTGTTTGGCTATCATCTACTATGGATAACTTGGCTAAGAGGCTCAGAAGTGATATATATAGTAACATATCATAATTTTACAAAGACAGCAAACCAAAAAGTTGCCCTTGTAGCTGCAATCCTAAGCAGCAAAATTTATTTGGAATATATTTCTAAAAACAACTTTCAACATCAAATAGTAAAGGTTCTGTTACAGATGTCATCTGAGCAAGCAGCAAGATGTAAATTTAAAACATACAGTGTATTCTTCTTTTGCATTAAAGATACAAGATTACACAGTTAAGCATATGGAAGCCCATAGGACAAATCAGCTTACCACAAAAAAGGAAAAAATAACCCAAAAACCAAAACGTTCCTGAGAATTTTAAGACTGCAGGATTGCAGTAAGGACTCACTCTTTTTTCAAAAGGTCAAGAGACAAACACTTCAGACAGCGTCTTCAAACCTCTGAACGACAGCCACGCTAGAATGCAGCTCACTTCTAAAGTGTTCACAAGAGAAAACTACAAACGAGATCTTGTTGCAATGAGGATTAAGTTTACTAACCATAGTTGCCTGTACCTACTCTGGAATTCCTGCCCTCACCCACTCCCTCTCCTGCCATCCCCCAAAAACTGACAGAAAGATTTGCAGCCCACTGATTCACATTTACACATTCTAATGCAAGACAAAGGTAAAGCTGTGTAACTGAAGGATTTTGGAAAAAAACGCTTCATCATGTTAGTAAAAAAAACTCAGCACCTTGCAGATCAAAGAATATTTAACTATTTTGTTTGGCTATTAAACACAGAAACAAAAGTCTAAGAAAACAAGCAGTAAAAACTTGAACATAACATTGAAGAAATACTCAAATAACATAGCTGATGTTGTGCTACAACATTTTACTTCATTTAAGTACAGAAAATGTCACCCATCCTATGATTTATAAAGTACATAAAATATGTACATAAAAGAAACCAAACCCCATCAAAAGATGATCATATTTGTGCATATGTACATAGAACATACACACCTAAAATGTGCAAATTTCTTTTAATGCAAGTTAAACAAAACATTTACAGGATAGAGTACAATGATAATGGAAGATAGAGTATTCTAGATATCCTAATGGTGTTTCATGTCTACAGCCAGTGCAAACTTACAAGGCACAAACTTAATGCTGATGCTGTAGTGTTGTAAGTTACATTCAGGCACATCTCCATTTGCAGTTCTGCAGAAAAAGAGCAATGGAAGTGCTACTTCTATACTAAACTGCCAGCCTTCTCTCCCGGTTTAAGCACTAAATTGATGTAACCTATATGCTACAGTTACCAGTGGAGTTCTGGGTTAATTTATCACTGGAAAGGCTGTTGCTAAAACTTACCTGTTCTCATCTCCCTGCATGTGAAAGTATGCTATTTCCCAAAATACCTCTCAGACATTCTCCAAAGACTACACACACCTTGCCAGTCTCAACACATGGGATCTTAGAGGACATTACTAATGCTTTTTTCTAACTTCAGTCAAAACTTCACCAGGAAGAGAATCCAGATTTTAAAAGCCAAAACAACAAATGAAACAAATCCAAACAACCTCCCAAGAACAGCAAGCAAAACACCTTCTGAGTTACTTGCATTTAACAAGCTTGTGTTAAATTGCATAGTGACAGTGTGTACCAGCTAGTAAAGAGTTAAAAACAAAAGCCTGCTGTTTAAGGCAAAATTTTAAGCATAGCAGAAAAAAGCCAAGTAACAGGTCCATCAATATTTAATCAAAGTACTGGCCCATGTAGTCTTATCCTCACAGTGTCTTCTTGATTATTTTAACAGCAAAACCACACTTTCAGTATGCTTGATTATACAATTTTGTTGCATTTTCCTAAATGAAATGAGAGCAATTAATATATATACTGATTGACTGATACTGAAAACTGACAAATATGTTCTCTCCCACCCCCTAAAAAGGTTTCTGACCTTATTGGGAGTTTAAAACTCACCGGTATCCAGGTATAACATACTACCTAAAATGGAACTAGTAATTTAAAGCTTTCTAGTATTTATTAGACATTACCACATCACTTTGCTGTCTCACCCTGAAATTGCATTTCTGTATTATTTTTCAATAGAAGACACTTAATAGACATCTGAGGAAAACAATGCAATACAAAAGCTTAAGGGTCTTTGCAAAGATATCTTCAATTCCTTCTGCAAAGTAAGAAAGGGATGATTTTATTGGCATTTATTTGAAGTGCCATCAATAAAAACAAGAGAATACTTTAAAAAGAAAAGTTCTAATGCTTCACACGTATCTTTGGTTTAGCCTTCCTGACCAAAGTCTTCTGTAAACTTCTTTAACTTCTCCAGGTCCTGTTCATTAACTGTTGGTTTTGTGCTAGCAAGTGACCTGAGCATATCAGTCTGTCAGAAAAAAAAACAAACATGTTTTCAGACACAAGTATAGTACCACTGTTAGCAACTTTGCTGCCAGGACAAATAGGCATTTAAAAAAAAAAAAAACCATTAAGAAGTTCCTATTAACACAAACTTTAAGCCTAAACACTTCTGCACAGAGGCAGCTTTTTAACTCTTTGAATACAGACAATGGTCAGTGAGTTTTCCAATAACAAAACCACAACCTCAGGTTTAGGTTTAAGCCACTCACCCATTCAAGTCTTATCCATCTCTTTTTTAAAAAGAACTGAACTTCCTTTTTTTTGGTCAGTTACTCTTTTCAACCCTTGATTAACTACAGCAAATTAAGTGGAAAATAATCGGATGTTTGCATGTACTCTTCACAGTCCAGCAATGTGGATCAGCAGTTTATGATTCATCTCTAGCAGTGTTTTACTACTTGTGACTGGTAATTTCTGTCTCTTCAATTCAGTCAATTTCCTAGATAAATATTTAGATGCTAGGATATGGAGTTTAGAAAAAAATTCATAGTCTATGTAGTTGACAGCAGCAGTTAAAATACACTATGAATAGAAAGGGTAAAGAAAATTAATCAATTCCCAGGCAAGGGCAACTGAAAAAAGTAGAAGTTCAATGCCACATATTACTATAAAATTACAGGCAAAATCGAAAAATTAGTGTAGCGATTTTCCACACAAGATATTTGTCTCATCCACCCAGAAGCACCCTGCCAAAAAGAATTAAAGCCTTATCTTTTAAGGACAAGAACTGACTTTGGACACTGAAACATCTGCCTGTAGTGCATCAGAGCCCAGGTACCATTAGGAGCACACAAGGAACTGCTGGCTTTAATTCCGGGAAAGACTGATTAAAAATCCAGTTAGACCACGCAGGGAGAAGTTTTGGGGCAGGCCTGCACCTGCATAAATCCTTTTCTGCTTCCCCAGTATGCAAATACACACAGGAAATTATTTTCTAAAATACAGTGATGGTTCTATTTACAAAGCAGTGCCTGTGATCCCCATGAAATGCACTGATTTCTTTCATTCCTTCCAGGACTGTTTGCACACAAGAAACTATAGCAACACAGATTTGTTATTAAGTGCTTCCCACAAACTTTGTACTTAAATTCAAAATTTTCTTCTGCTGCTCTTGGGGAAAAATACAGAATGAGTCCAGCAATTATTTTTTTTTTCTTAAACAGTGAACTGAAATTGAAAACTGTCTTACCTATTTCATTCCCTAGGCCAAAGCAAGTATTTTCATATGCACAAAGAAAACAGCAGAAAGAGCTGCATCACCTATGATGAATTTTAAGCTAAACTACCATTACATCCAGAATCTTACATTCTGGTTTTTATACTTGTATCTATTTCATAGGCAATATTTACCTATAGTATACCACTTTCCAATTTACAGTGAATGTAATTTTCCATTTCCCAGTATTAATGACACAGTAAAGAGAAGAAAGTGTATCGTGGTGCAGGAACACTAAAGGTTTTGAATGAATAAAAGCCAAGTGAAAGAACAGTGCAAGAGCCAGATACTGTCTATGGATGAAAGGATGGCAGCTGCATGCCAGCAGACAAGAATAAGAAATGCTTATCAGGGATAGACAGCTGTCTTTTTCATAAGCATGCCATACTGTAGTGATTTACGTTAAGAATTCAAATGTTATCTGGTATGCCCAGCATTTCTGAAAACAAACATCTCATCCAATTGTCCTGAAAAAGACTCTTTACCTTAAAGCCTTTTCAGAATTCTGCAAAACAAGAAAGAAATGCTACAAAGAATACCTACCATGGAAACCTTAGGCTCCAGTAATTTATCACCTGGGACCTCCATCCATGTCATTTCTATGGCTTCAGGATCACCTGGAGAGCAAGGGGTGAATAAATCTACCATCGTATTTGGATTAGACACTGATGGTCCTTTTACCTAAAAAAAGGAAAACACTCAGTTTATAGGAGTGTTATTATTTTGAAGACCGAAACCAGAAGCTGAACAGCATCCCAAGCAAAAACCGTTCCTTGATTTTATGCAGATGCCCTACCCATTGGGAACACATGTCCTGTGAAAGAGACATTGTACAAGTGCATTGGTATTATTCACCTTGAAAACATGCAGCTGTAGCCAGATACTTAAATTCACATCAGGTCAAATCTCAGAAGCCACATCCTCTTAAGACTGAGGATTTCTGTGGAAAACTGACATGCCAGCAAATCTGTTTGGTGAAGACCACCCTTCCTGGTCCCTGGTCGCATCAGGAGTTCATTCATCCCTAGTTAACAGCTCCTAAAAGCTTCCCAGTGCTTTTCGCTCTGACATCCCGCGTTCCCAAACTCCCAGCACCACCTGAGCAGCGCTCCGTAGAAAACAGCGCCACCTAGCGGGAGAACAAAACAGCCTTTTTCCCCCCCCAGACAGACGGACAGACCCAGAAAAGCTGCACCGGGTGTCTGTTTCCTTTCTGCAGCGCACTGTTACCGGCAGCACCATACACCCACGGGAACTCGGAGCATACGCAGAGGTTAAAGGACGACACACTAACTGAATGGTCACGAACTATGGACAGAACTGGATTTGCTATTCCAAGCTGCATTTAGAGCAAGACGCCGGGGAGCAGACGGTGATGCTCAAAATGCTCTCTGACAAACCTGCATTACCACATATGGCAAGGAAAGGTTCACAGTTAGTTACTGACAACTGAGGAAAGCTCTTCTGAACTGAGGCAAGTCGTCTGTTATAATTCAAATAATGCTAAGATCTTGTTTCTAAAAACACAAAATCACATCCAATTAAAGCATTAACAATACAAGTGGAATCAACCTGTCTCATGTCAGAACGTGCAATGTATTGCAGTTGTGGGGTTTTCCTTCTTTATTTTCTTTTTCTTGAGCAAAAACAGTTAAGATGCAAGAAGTGCTTTTGAAGTTGTTCTGCAAACTGTGACAACTGAGGTTATTTCATTGCTCCATGGCAAGCTGAAACATGCCTCAGATTGTTCCAAATTTGAACAAAACGCTAAAAGCTAACAGCCCTTTAGCCAGAAACGCTGTTGTCATGTAAAGTTAACAACAGATAAATACTTCAGACATCACTGCTTAAGGGAAGGAAGCACCTAGAAAATCCTTGATATATCAAAGTCACTATTTATCAATAAATACAGCTTACATCACATTGTTACTGTGAGTTGTTTCTAGAAGTTAGACTTCCTTCCCTCTCGTATTCCGGACCATACTGGATTTAAGTGTATCTGTCTCTTTGAATCTTAAGCTGAATGAGTTCAGTGGAAGAAACCACATTGGAAAAAGGAGCCTATCTTCAAAGTGAGTGTAGCTGTTCGGTTTAGGGCCCTTAACCCTTTCATGCTGGGTGGAGTTACTGGTAAAAAAAATGTAATTGTAACTGAGATGACAAAGAACTGCTGCCAACACAATATACATGGTACTCGACACCTTAGGATCTAAAGCTTTTCCTACCACACCTGCTCTTTTAAGAAGCAACACATGAAAGCTTCCTTTTACAGAAATTAGCACCTCTGCAGAATAACCTGACCCACCTTCACCCAAGATACATGAATTCCTGTAATAATCAAACTTTCCACTAAAAATACTAACAAAAAGTACCTTTAGTCTGGGTCTACTTTAAAATATGCTCCACAGCAAAATAAAACTTCATTCAACTGATACACATTGTATGTAGTTTAACCTCTGTTGGTATTATCACTTTTTTTTTTTTTCCATTTAAGAGTTTAATAGTTTACAGGGATTTAATTTGACTGAACAAGGCTCATCAGTGCAAATTCTCCAGGGAAAAGACATTCCCGGATGTAATGAGCTTAGACTGGTGGTAAAAAATGCCAATTGGTTCTCACTCAGATAAAGTTTCTGAGATCCAAATATTGTGAAGAAATGTTACTTAAGTCAATACATAGCATGTAGAGGTAGCTGGAAGATAAGCCAAACAATATATTTTGAATAGGCTCTTTGGTGTGTACCTATATAAAAACAAACCAGTTTTTACATTACAGCAGAGTAAATGAAACACAGACCTTGCTCAGTTGTGTTGCATCTTTACTACTGTAATCGATTCAATGTTTCTACCAGAACTCTACAAGAACCTTAATTTTTTATTTTGAAAAATATGCCAAGTAAACAGAATGTGCATAAGTACAATCCATCTGTTCTCAAGTGGATGAGGGATACATTTATTTTTTTTCCCAGCATGTTATAAACCACTTAACTTGAAATAGAAAAAAAAGCACTTCTGTAACATTGCCATTTAAATGGCAAACTGAATGCTTTTAACACTCTCTAGAGACATTAGGAGTCAGAACATGAATATTCAGAAATTAGCTCCACCAGACTTAGGGCAGGGGGGGTACGGGGAAAGGAAGAACAATTCTCCCCAGTCAATAAAAGGGACATTAATAAGCATGCAGTATTACCCCAAACCTAAATTCAGTTTATTCGCAAGGAATTTTCAGATTAAGACTATTCTCATAGATGAAATAACTTGAAAAATTTGAATTCCTACTTACTTTTTTAAAGTGAGTCGCTGATTGCACTTTTCGAACAGGCTGCATCAGTGCATCACGGACAATGATGCTTATATCTGCACCAGAATAGCCATCAGTTTTCTTCCCAAGCTCTCGATAATCTGATTCTTTTAGCTCGTTTGGAGTCGACCCAAGGTGAAGTTTGAACATTGCCGCCCTGGCATGGTCTTCAGGTAAAGGAATATAAATACGCTTCTCAAACCTGGTTTAAAAAAGACAAAGACAAAGCGTTCCCAAGATGCCAGCTCATGCAGGTGCACAGGGGAAAGAGCTCATGCAAATGAGTTTGCTCCTAGCAATACTAGAAAGAAGAAGTTTCAGTACAACAAACCTTTAAATAAAAATCTGAGGCAAATATTCAGCAACCTGTTCTCATAAATAATACTTTAGTTAGTATAAGCTAATATGCAGACTATAACAACTGCTTCCTTTACATTACAAAAACCACCTCTTCGGACTGACATTTTTCCAGCAGAGTTTGAGTCTTAAAAGAAAAAACTGAGAGGAAGAAGTCTAAGTGTTAAAGTGTATTTGAACAGATTTCACACTCAAAGAAAGAACTGCCTGATAACAAGTTTATGCAACAACTTTCTACAGTCTCCAACTAAATTAAGAAAACACCATAGATGGAAATAAATTTGAAGTCATTCTCAAGAAAACATTGGTAACTGCAGTTCCTCCTTCGAAGCAGCATCTGTTCTCAGAATGGAGATTACCTCCCACCAACAAAGCAAGAACTCCACATTCTGCTGAACACAATAAACCTGATATACGTGACAAAGTGGCTCAAATCCATGAAAAATTAATTTTATTACAGCCATTGTTGTAGAAGTTCCTTTAAGTCTTGTGGGCAAGAGCTAGGGAACTTCTCTTTCACGTTGCTGAGAATGAGAAAATAGTTTGGGTTGAGAGAGATCTTGAAGATCATCTAGTTCTAATCCCCCTGCCAGAGACAGGGGCACCTTCTCCTAGACCAGCTTACTC
>WAAG01041460.1:0-51953 GCA_013390105.1 Tichodroma muraria
CACAGAAGCCCACGCTGACACAGGAGTCCTGGGAGAAGAGGGACAGCGTATGCTGCTCACGTGGGGGAATGGAGTGGAGTGGAGGAAGGACCCATCTAGACATGCAGGAAAGTGATGCCACAACAGGGGACCCATACATCAGCCTACTTTCTTAGCTGTTACTCTTCCCCTGGAAACACTGAGCCTTAAATAATGCACTCAGAATCCTGATGTTTGTGGGCAGGAGAAAATTAAAAAAAAAATATATATGTCCCCAGTGACCAGAGATTTGACAGTGCCTTTGTGCTACCATGACATGTGGGATGGCCATAAGCACTGCTGTGCATGGATTAGAACCTGTATCTCCATACTTTTCTTTCTCTCATGGCATTTTCATCTCTCTAACCCCCGTTCTCCCCAAAAGAGGCAGAGAAGGATGGAAAAAACTCATAAAGCCATGTAGCTGCTGCACTTGTTTCCCATGAAGAGTTTTTTCTGCGCATGTATGGGAAAGTAACATGTGGTCTAAAAGTTCAAGTAAAGTTAATGGGAATCAGCTGCTGCCCGCTCCAAGGGAATGGTGTCTATTAGCACACCAGAATTCACATCCATTCTTTATTATGTCTCATTTCTTAAAGAAAGCTTAACTCCAAGCTTGTAGCCATACAAAAAGCCCGGATGTGAGACATTTCTGTCTTCTCTCAGTAACGCAGTTAAAAGGATTTGTACCTGAACAATGAGGTTCTGGACAATCCTGTTCACAGAGCATTATGGAAAAAAAAGGAACATGCAACTGTTCGTTCTTACTTTATCATCTACAAGGCTTCATTAGGTACGTTCACGAAGCAACATCTACTAGTTTCTTACGCCACACGCATTAAGTCTACTGGACATTGTGAGGGAAAGGCTGTTTCTCAGAGGAGAGCTATCTCTGCTGTCTGCCTCAAGCAGCCCTGCTGCAGGCATGCAGAAGGAGGGGGCCAGCCCTTGTTTGGAAAGCAAACTTCATAGGAACGATGTGGAAGTTTCACAAAAGCCCACGCACACAGTTAAGTGCACAGAAAGCCCAAAAGTGAGAGTTTCAGCCAGAGCACAACAGACACAGCCACCTTGAGAAAACAAATAGGAAACCACAGAAAAACATAAGAGGAGCTAAACATGAACTGGCTATAGAAGCTGAAACTCTTATCTCCCTGATCAAGAAAATACAATGCGCACAAGAGAAAGAGAGCTTAATATCTCATGATTTAAAGCGCTGGCTGCTACCAGGGCACACAAAGATGGGTCCTCCACAAAGTAGCCCAAAAATTCTGCACCAAATAACAAAAAAACATTTTGGGAAGAGAATCAGTAGTGCTTATGGAAACAGCCTTCATCACATTGTGAAGAAAAGTGCCAACACTCCAGTCTTCTGGCTGGAGAATAGAATTACTGATACTTTCTTTCTATCCATTTTTGTCATGCACAGGGTAACTAAATATTTAGCTCCTTTTCAGAACAGTAACCATTCCTTTTCTTCGGTTTTCTGGTGGGCATCAATCCTACAGGTGCATTTGCCTTTCCCCTTTATAAAGAATGATACAGCAAGCATGACTGATAAACTACAAGAGGAAATACAGGTTCTGATGTGTGACAAAACTATTGCAAATAAAACCCATTTCTGCTGTAAATATCAGCCATATGACCCAATGTGAACTCCTGTAATGTAGTTCCATGTATCCAGCACAGAAAAATTCCCATATTCATGAAAGTACATCTCTTGGGATGCAGATGAGCTAATCTAAATTTTTATTTAAAGACTGTGTGATCTTGCAGCTTAATCAAAAAGAGAGATTCTGTAAAAATTTTTATACCAAGAAATTTCCTATCCTCTGAAATAGAAAATAGAGAAAGGTTCTCTCCCCTCTTGGCTAAGTGAAAGACAGACATGAACAAGGAACAAGAATTCATGTCTCTCTAATTTGTGAGCTGCCTATAAAAAGAAAATATCTTACTCAATTTTCTCTCACTTACAAGAATCATTAGCACTTTTGTATGCAAACAAAAGGCAAGAAGTCCAAAGTGTTATTTCAGATAGTGCCCTCTTGCATTTCCCATATGTTTCCTTTTAAAAAAATAAATTCTCTTGCTGAACTGAATCTCCACAGCGAAGCTCTCCTGAGGTGTGAAGTCTATCACTCCCTTCTCTCTGAAATATTTACTTGCACATCTTCATTGTTGGAGGGTGAATCCTAGGTGATGGTGCAGTGAGACCTGCAGCTCCAGCCACATCATAACCCACTGAATTCCAGCCAGGAAATCACTGGGCTTTGCTGCCTACTGAATCCACTCAACACAATCAGCCCAGTGCTCATAAAAAGGAAACCTGCTGGGCTCAAGCAGCAAAACAGACCACTGGAAAAGCCTCAAGAACTGAAAGCTCATGTAAAACAACAGAGAAAAACAGAGAACAGAGAAATATGGGACACAGCTTATGGACACAGACTTGTGGCTTATCTATGGTGATATGGTGATGTTCAGAGGAACAGGAGAGAAGCACACAAGGCTCAGAGGGAAACAAGGCGGAACCAGCAGCAAAGGAGCGAAAGTAGAGTCTGCCATAGGAAACGGCAGCTGAACATGAAGAATAACAGGCTCTTCTTGCAGGAACTATGAGGAAAACAAAGAGACAAGGCAGCTCCATGGAGATGGGAAAAGAAATGAAAGGAATAAAAGACGAGTAAGGACAGACAAAATCCCAGACTCCCTGAAAGAAATCCCCTGACTGAAACAGTAAACTCTGTCTGTTTAAAAGGGATATTCTCTCCTTTACAAATCCTTTAGCCTATGTTCTTCCTTTGCAATACTGAGGGCCACAGCCCTCACTGACACTGGTGCTGGAAGTTACCTGGGACAACTGTGCAGCAGAACAGAAGATCCATCGTGGCTCAAGACACTTGTTCTGCTGAGCCCAGCTAAGGCTGCCAGCAAGGATCAAGGAGAAACAAGGTGATGGGGGAAGCTCAAGAAAGAGAAAAATTCTTCCAGCCACCTCCTCCACACTGAAACCCTCAACTTTCCCGGGTTTCTAAATTATTACAGCACAGAAATACCACTGTGAAGGAGTCAGTAACTTTTTTAGCATTGAAAATGCTGGTAAGAACTGGAGAACTGGGGAAACTGTAAGCCATGGCTCTCCAACACCTCAAAGAAAGGGGAAGAGAATATGGGCTGGAAAATCAGCCCTTCAGCTCCTAAGGATAGCAGAAGTGAGCCATTTGCTTGCCAGACATTTGTACAGACTGTACTTATGTGCAGTCAGCTGTTCAGAAGTCCCTCCAGGTTTGAAATGTACGAAATTTTAGGTGTCCCATTTTAAATTGTTTTCAATTTGATTACTGAAAGGTTGTTGAAGCTTCCAGCGGCCTCAGTGACAGCCAGGATTAGTCAGCACTGCTGAAAATAGGCTCCCCACTGCCTTACAGCAGACACTCACAAACAAAATACCTGCAAAATCAGAGGCCCTTGAAACCTTTGCACTTAAAGACAATTAGCTCAGGAAACCCAGACCTCGTTCTGTGCTACATCTGTAAAGCCCAGAGAGTCTGTTGGATGCTACATCTATATGAGCACTGAAACCTTTTGACAGACGCTGTGTTCTTTCTCCAGATATCAGTGTTTTGAGACCTCACAATGGTGCTGTGAGATTTGACTGTTTAGCACTGACATAGCAGCTGCAGATGACAGCTCTACAAACTTGTGACTGCCCCCTGAAGTACTTGTTTACAGAATGGAACAGAAGCATTGTCTGCAGACTGCAATCAAGGGAAGACTTCAATGTTTACTGCGAGCAACAAATTCTGAAACAATAAAATGAGCTCTTTTTCCTTCAAGAAAGGTGCTAGGAAATTCAAATCTAAAAAAAAAAGAAAAGAAAAAAGATGTAAAGAGAAGGCTTAAAGCCAGTCTGCCATTCATTGCAACCTGTCAAAATTCCTGGTACTTGTAGTGCTTGTAGATGTTTACAGAACATTAACCACAGAAATTTTGCTCTTGTGATATTTATACTGGGCTCTGAATGTGAACAGGGAAACCTGCCATTAAACATCTGCAAATGGGGACAGTAAATTTTAAGTAAGACCAATGCTTAGGGTGAAACACATCAAGTGACTTGAAGTGGATGTGCCTGAAAACATTACAGTAATTTTTTTAATGCAAGGCTATGCAGCATTCAAACAGCTACAATTCTCATGCCCTCCCTTCACACTTAATGCTATGCCAATGAAAAATAACAGCATCATGGAAGCAGCACTGTCTGGGATCCAGTGATATCTGCGTTGCAGCAGCTTCTCTCACTTTCTCTTTCACATTTTTGTTTCTCTTTGTTTCCTGGCAGCATGCTCAAATATCTACTTGCAGCCAAGCACCTGAGGCACGCTGCTTTCTGCACTGACACACCAGAAACCAACCTGGGCTGAGCGGGTAGATGTCATTGTCGGCCCCGAAGAACAGATTGCGCGTCAGCTTGCGAGGATCGACCTTCTGAGGGGTGGACGAGGCCGGACAGAGGGAGAACCTGCGACGAAGAAAGTTCTCCTCCTTCATGGCATGAGCTGTGGGGGTTTTCTGGAAAAGAAAGGTAGAGATTACAGTTAATTTCAAGACACGGGAAACCAAAGTTTTCACACCTAGATGGCTCCGCTGCTTCAAAGCTGCCCAATCCTATGCAGTGTGCCAGATCTTTTCACAGAGTGCCAGAAGGCTATGCAGGGAAAAAAAACACCTATATTAGTTTGAAGCTACAATTACTGATTTGCTGACCCTCAGTATTTGTAAACTGTAGGGAAGCAGGACACTGCTCCTCAGTGAATCCAGGCAGTATATCATCTTCCTGCCTACAAGGATCTGTCAGGATAATAGCTACTCATTAGGTCCATTCAGTGCCTAACATTCAGTACACAGTGCCCGAAACTAATTTTTTTTTTTTTTAAAGGCTTTTGAGTCTCATAAACGCAACTCCACTGGTGTCAGCAGAGTTACACCATCCCCACACAAATCAACATTAGTCTGATCTGCATAAAGGAAGACTAGCTGCATTGGCTGCAGGGAACAGCAAGAGATCACACCAGTCACTCCCACCCTTATTTCCTATTACAGCACATATAAATGATTTTGGTTTCTTTAAAATGGCATTCAGATCACCCTTGCAGTTTGATCAGTAAGATAACCATTGCTGCTCTAGGAGGGTAAAGACCAGCATTTGTGTCCTCAAAAGCCTCCCTGCATC
Source organism: Tichodroma muraria (assembly GCA_013390105.1). Classification (NCBI taxonomy): domain Eukaryota; kingdom Metazoa; phylum Chordata; class Aves; order Passeriformes; family Sittidae; genus Tichodroma; species Tichodroma muraria. The sequence continues at coordinate 5,246 of WAAG01041460.1, forward strand.
CTTGTACTGGTGGTAACTTGCTCTTTACCAGCACTTGGCTAACACATTAGACCATCCTGGCTGGAATGAAAGGGGGTTTTTATACCCATCCAACAAGCAGTTCTTTCTTACTCTTTAAAAACAGATATTATGACTGTCTCCTTCCCGAGTTACAGGCTTTATTCTCTCCCCATGTGCAGCCAGAGGCAGGGCTCTGGATAGCAGCAAGAAGTGTTAACCCAGCCTTTGCGTGGGCATCCCTCACCACAAGGTCTGCAGCTTCTCTGGTGGACAGTTACTGAGGTAAGGAAAACCCTTTAACGATAGTACACATGTCCTGAAAAGCATCTCCAAGTTTTCCCATCTCTTTTAGGCTACTGGGAAAACAAAGAAGAAAAGGTTGCCCAGAGTCACACTGCAGTTTGGAAGGGCAGGACCAACATGCTCCTAAGGTGACCCTTGTGACACAGGTGGGAAATAGGCTGGTAACAGGCTAGAAGACCCTGCCCTACCCTTCCTGCTCCCAGTACATCCCCTGTGCTCGTACTGCCCAAATGCCCCACTTTCATGGGGAACCTTCAACAGCCTCTTGAAGCTCAGCCTTCACAGCCAAAACTCCACATGAGGGGATGTCACGAATGTGTCCCAGCGTGAGGAACTCCCCTCCTGAGTTTTATCTGGGCTCTGTACCTGCACCTGCCCTGCCAATTTATTTGCAATAAATTTATTTGCCCAGCAGGCTGCATCAGCTTTATAAACCAGCTGCTGTGCAGAAAGCAAGAGAGAATCTGCTCCTTCTTTCCTGCAAGAGAAGGCCTCAGTGCCCAAGAGCTTAATTTCATCTAAACCAGGCTGGACTCCAGCAATGTGCATTGGTTACCAAAGCCACTTTGAGCAGCAGGTCTTTCTGAACCCAGCTCACCATGGGATGTGTGAGACATCAAGGTCTCTGACATTCAACAACAGACTAATGGGTAGCAGGTGGGGCTAGCCCAAAAATGGGACTCCCCTGGGCTAGGCAGCTGCCATTTGAAGGTGATGTGTGTCCCCTGTTGGGCCTGTGTCACCCGTGGAGGATGAAACACGGTCTGTGCAGTGATTGGCGAGAACTCCAAAAGCCCGTGTGTCAGCCCTGCGTGTCTTACACCACCATCAAGTGATGTAAGACAGCACACAGCAGAACTTCGCTGCAACCCCTTCACACAAGCCTTTCGCTTCTTGGTGAAAGGCTTTTGTCTTGGGTTTCAGTGCAAGATGTAACCAGAAGTTTGTATTCTATCACCATCTGTTGAAAACCGGGTGGGGGGTGGAGATGGGGTAATCCTCTGTCAGTGGGCCAGTTGTCACAAAACCAGGTGGGGCAGTTTTCTTTATCTTTTCCACAACCCATCCTTCCAGAGATTTATCTTCTGTTAATGGGCCATTGATTCTCACTTAATGACTGATAAAACTACATCAGCCCATTGGGAGATGCTCCATCCAGGGGGAGGAGCCAAGCATTCCTACCTGGATAAAAATTTGAGATTTGGAACACCAAGCTGCCTTTTCTTCACTGGATTCCCAGAGGAAGACCAGGCCCATCTACACCACCACTGGATCTTCAGAGAAAACTACACCCTTCTACAGGATCACTGCTCCAGCAGAACCACACCTGCCACTCCAGGAGGACTGCAGACACCATTTAATTGGACTGCTACCAACACCCTGACCCACAGGGTGTCAGGTTGTATTCTGACTCTGTCTGTGGGTTTTGTTGTTTGTACTACTGCATTTTTATTTTAATTCTCCTAATAAAGAACTGTTATTCCTATCCCTATATCTTTGCCTGCGAACCTCCCTTAACTTCAAAATTATAATAATTCAGAGGGAGGGGGTTTACATTCTCCATTCCAAGGGAGGCTCCTGCCTTCCTTAGCAGAGACCTGTCGCTCAAACCGAGACAGCTTTGCATTTGGGCTCCAGGACGTGCACACTGGAGGGGGCTGCCACCTTCACCCAGCACCTCACGTGGGGCCGAGTTTCAGGCGGATGATGACGGGTGATGGCAGCCAGGTGAAATGAGGTGAAATGCACTTGCTGCTGCCCTGCCTCCTGACAATTCAACTGCCCAGGAAACCGCTCTGCAAACACATCCAGCCCCAAAACGTCCCCAGGTTCCCATTACAGCCAACGGCATCTCCGAGGCAGCAGGTAACATAGCTAACTTAGCAACGTAAATAAACCTCTGTTTGCTTAGAAACTCTTGATTGCATGCAGCTGGGTGGGGAGAAGATGCAAAATTTAACTGCTAACTTTAAAAAAAGAAAGGAGAGAGAGGAGGAAAACACAGCCAGCAACGTGTCTGAAAGCAAAGTATTTAAAAATAATCCAGGGGTAAATAGCTGGGTTTGGAATGCTAACAGTGAGCTATTTTTTGTCCTTGTTCCCAGAAAGGCAGTCTCAACTCTACCTCTAGAACTGCTCGTAAGTGGCTCAGAACAAAAGCAGATGAGTGGGATATTTTCCCAAAAAAGCAGGGACCTGGCGAGGCTGTGCCAATCGTGCAGGAAGGAGTTCAGAAACCCCAGGCCTAGCCAGTGGAAGCAGGCTGGAGAGCAGGTTAAAGACATAAAACATACATCCATCAGCTCTTACGCACTGACAGGACAACAGAAAGGCTGTGTCTGTCATCATTTGTCTCAGCAACCATGAGCTGTGTCAGTGAAGAACAGCCAGCCAGCTCACACTGATGTCAGCAGCAAAACCCCAAAACACAATCTCTTTCAGCTGTTGCTCTATTTACTATGCAGAGAGACTGATACACTGATGTTTTGCTCACTTACTATTTCACACTATTTAACCACAGGATAATTGCAGAATTACTGTGCTGGTTATTTTACAGTTATTTAAGCCACCAGCTTGAAGGCAGAAAAAATCTGGATGCCTTGTTCAACTGGGAACAGCCAGTAACAAAGGAAAAAGGCTTTTCTCAGGTCTGGCTCTTCTTTTACACAGCTTCATAAAAACTTGTGGCAGCAGCTCATCTCTTTTTTGACCACACAGATCAATTTGAGTAAGTTCCTCTTAGCTGGTGCTTTTTGGCACAAGACCCCCTGTGACTGCAGCTCCCTGAGAAGCAGCAGCAGAGACATGTCTGTCTGTCAGACACACACACACAACCATGCAACACACCATGCCACCAGCACGGCGTTTTCTGGTGTGTTTTTCAAAGATATCCACGTGAGATACATTTAACCTTCATCCAGACAGGCTCTTATGTAGCACAAAATCACAAAACTAGACTTTTTTTCTTTTGTATTTTGGGTTTTCTTAATATATCAGACACTTTTTTCCTTGTCTGGAGAATATGTAGTTCACATTATTAAGATTCTACAATAAACCTGAAATATTTGGTTTGGTTTCCAAAAGACATCAGTGTGTGTGCCTGCATCTGTATCTACCCTGTTTCATCCTCCCTCCCAACCCCTTTCGTACCATTTGAAAAAGTCACAGAACTCCAGCAGGCATTAGAAAACTTGAAAATATCAGTTTCTTAAAAGTTGTATCTTCTTAAAAGATCAATGGCTAATAAAAGGAGGGAAACTGTAAAGCTGTCCACTGAACCCAGCTATTACCAAATATCAGTTAATCCAACATAAGCCTCAAATCCATAAAAAATTGAGGCCTCATTAGCTCACGTATTTAGAGAACTGTTTCTTGTATCTGTCCATAAAGGTCTGACTGCCCAAGCTGGCTTCAAATGGCATAAAGCTCATGAGAGCTGTAGGGGAAGATGAACAGTAGATGCCAGGAACAATTTTCCAAATGGATGTAACAGGAAAGTGGGAGGTGTGTTCATAGCTTTTCACCAGAAGGCTCTTTAGAAACCTAAATAATCCAGAAAACATGCAAAAATTCAGTGCTGATGAAGTATCTGGTAAGAAATAAGCTACAATAGAAGATGGACTTCTAGACATGAGTGATTTAGAGCCTCAAATCTTTCATGGCCGATTTGGAGACAACACTGTTCTGAACCCCAAATCTACTTCTAAATCAGTATTTAGGAGATTGCTTCAGGATATGGCAGATGCTTCAGGGAAGCCAGTTCTGTGGGGGCTCACAGAATAGAGAGAAGGTAAAAATCAAAACTGGGCCAGTATTGCAGAAGGCCAAAAATTGCCATTCTGTCACCAAACCACTTATGTAACACAAGGCAAGAAATGTCACCCACTGCTATATCATTCCCTCCAAATCCAGCAGATGAGATGAAGAATTGTCCTAGAAAGAAAACATGTCTTGATTTGAAGATGCCAACTAGTGCAGAATCCATACACTCACTTAGGAAAATAACCTCATAATGAAAAACCTCCATTCTAGCTCCTGCATGAATTTACCTGGTTGTTAGTCTTGGTAGATTAAAGTGTCCTGAAGTTTGCAGCTCAGGTCATTTCTGTCCTTTCATTCTGTGCTCTTGATCATAAAAATGAAGGAAAAGTATTGATAGAGCCACTAAACACAGTACTTTTCAGGATTGCTCCTTTTGTGTTGACAGCTCTCTAAGCAGTAATGGGCTATTAAATATGAGCTGTTCACCAGAGCTTAAAAAGGAATAAATAATTCAGCAGGAAGAAATAAATTTCTTAGTAACCCTGTCTTTGAGACCTCTTTATCTTTTAAAAATGCAAAATACAGCAGAAGAGAAGTCTATGTCAACCCCCCATGAAGCACAGGACAAATGAAAGTACTGAACTTAACGGGGTGCAACAGCACAATGGGACTTTCCCTCCCAGGTGGCTTCAGGAACAGCCAACGAAGAACAATGGGGCAAGAATAAAAGTTACTTTATCAGCAAACCTCATGGCTGCTATTAAAGCAAATGGAAACTGCCAGTGCTCTCCTCTTTTGGGACTGGACCCATTTTGGATGAAGGCAGTGACTAAAACAGTTAAAGATGATCACTGTTGGTGCAGAGATGCTTTTCACACACATCTGTTCTGCATCCTGGGCCTTTTGTGCTTGCTGGGAAGATAGTGGAAGCTTTCAGCATAAGGCTTGAAGGTTCTGGGAAAGGAATTTTCCTGGCTCCTTCTTTAAATTCCTGATATATAATTCAGCTGCAAGTTCCTGATGTATAATTACCACACAGCTAAACACTGTGCAGGTATTATATTGTCTGTACCCTCTGCAAACTTGTGGGTAGGTTGGTTTGCTTACTCTCATTTTTGTCATTTTAAAATAGATTGGAAATATGTACTTCTCTATAAATAGTTAATTAGGGGTTTTATATAGTCAACAAGGCTGTGCTAGTTAGAAGGGGCTCTTAATTTATTCAAAGCTTGTTTCCAACAACCTTCTCTTTTTCTGGTCACTAAGTATTTCCTAGAAATTAAGTTAAATCGTATTTTGTATTCAAAGCAGTCATTCACTCCAAAACCTGCATCAATGGGGAAAATTAGATCTAAAGATACTGACATTTCCTGATCCAATTAACCCTGAGGAGGTAAAAATTTCATGAATGAAATGAGAAGGCAAATTGTTAGCAGATACATTTCTAGTGATTATTGTTCCAAGTATTCAAAAGGAAAAACAGCAGCACAGATCCTCAATAAGAGTAAATTATTAGTTCAGTGGTGTGCTGGTGATTTACAACAGCTGAAGAACCACAATCAATTCAGGAAGTCTGTGAAATCTGTTTTTGAAAGCTATTCCCAAAAATGCCTATTAATAAGATAGATAATTGGACAACCAAGCTCCTACTAACAGTTAAATAAAACCTGATACAGGGAAAAGTGACTATGCAAACAATGTTTTTCTCTACCTAATTCATGTTTGTTGGTTAGAGAAATGGCAAAACACACATATTGCAGCTGACACTGAATGTTTTGGGCTCTTGGGCTGTTAGCTGAAACCTGAAGCAATAGAGCTGCAGAGCAGGTGTCAGTTGTTCTCTATTCCCTTAATTATTTAGGGTCTGCTATTTCTCTGTGCAGGCAAGGGGACCTTTCCTCACCAGTGGTACTACAGGAGTGCTCTGATTTTATGCATTGCCATATCCTCTGCTGCATGCCACACTACTCAGCCTGACAATCAGCCCAGGCTGGAAAATCAAGTAACGTGGGTTGCTGAAGACACCCATCTGCAAGGAAGGGATAGGCTTTGTTAAGATCATATGCAACAGATTTCTCTCAGCTGCTTTGGCAAGCTCAGGAGCATGGCTAGTTTGTCCCTACAATCTAACTCAAAGCTCACAAGTCCTGCAGAGTCCTTAGAGCTGACTCCCTTGTGCTGTTTTTGTGGAAGTTGCCTGCCATAGCCACCCTAGCAATCTGCCCTTGCTTTCTCTGAGAATAGAGCCTCTTTCTATCACCTCCTGCCTCTCTCCCTGCCTTTTCCTGCACTGGGCAGTGAAATTCGTGTAGTAATCAGGAGACAAAACTATTTCCTCCCTTAATTCTCTGTAAGAAGTCTTGATTAATGTTTTCTTTGTATACACCAGAACATTTCCAGCTTCAGGCACCCCAGCAGCACTCAGATGCATAATCTTCTTACAACTAATCTCTTTCTATGGTGAGCATTAGGTACAAAGACTACAGACAGAACAACTGCAGGCAAAACCAGGCCCTGAATGCCTACACTGAGAAAAAAACATCCCAGGTTGTTCCTCTTGGGGATCCCTATCTAGCACAGGACTTAGAAATTTCAAGGTAGGGTCACAGGGCAGAACATTTTTATTTGACACGTAGGAAATCTTCATTTTCAGAATCGTCTCTGGTTTGGATAAACACCTGTGAGCAAACACCAGCCCATCACTAAAAGCTATGCTGTGTTTGGGAAAGGGATCACTGCAACCTCATGGCTTAGAAAAGGGCACTGCAATAAGCACTACATACACAATCCTTGTGCGGTTTGCTTTTCTTCTTAAAACAATCGCACCTGACTCAGTAAATGTTGCACTGGCGATTTCTTCCAGCTAAGAATATTGAATATAAGAATATAAGAATCGAGTGGGTCGCTGAAACGAATGCTTAATGATTTTTACATCCACCTCCTCTGCCCCTTAAACTGTAAATTGATTGTTATGCAAAGGCTATTAATTTAACAAAGCATATTAAATTTCCCACTAGCACTGAGGAGCTTCTCCTGACTTAGCATTTCACTGGTCTTTCCCCTTGTTAACTGCATAGATCATACCTCACTTGCTCTAATTACAACTAGTACATCAACATTAATTGTTTCCTTGGTAATGGCAGGTGCATGCAGAATTGAAGGTCTAACCCACACTACCAGAAGGATGAGAAAGTCTCCAGCATTCAGTGGAAAATAGAAGTGAAAACCTTTCCTGCAGATCTTTTTATCTTAGTCCCTCACTTTATTTTCAGTAAATCATACTTTGCATAATCTCCTTTAGCCCTGCGTTCCTGAAGGCATCTCAATTCAATATAGCTCATGCAAAGGCATTTTCTTGAAGCACCAATCTATGCAGGAAGTTGAGGTGTTTGCTTGGAATCCTCTTCAGCCCTTTAATCCCATGTTCTAATAATTTCAACTGAAGAGATAAATCACACCTGTTAACTATATACCAAGCACCTTAACCATCTTACTGAATTTTTATTTAGAGCTTACCATTATTTGTTACTGATATGTCTCATCTGCATTCTTTTAAGCAGGAAAAGAAAGTCAAAACTCAGATTAGCGAAGACTCCGCACCAAAATACAATGTACACCCAAGCACGTGCACAGTGTATAGGAAGAAATGTGCCATCACAGATGACAACTCATCTCTTGATGAAATTTTCATAACAAACTAGCCAAGAAATTCCAGTAAGGACCCACTTTGAGACAAGCTCAGGAAACCAGATCTCTTCCTCTAAATTTCTGTTCATCTAGAAATACTTCCATACATTTTTAATTGAAAGTTTCACAGAGATGACACAAGCATTCCCAGCTGTTTCTCAGCAGAATGAACTCAGGAGGCTCTTAGAGATCCAGTTAACACAAAGTCAAGGTATGAGTACAACTTGGGCACATACACACAAATTGAGATGTGTAGCTGGAGTAGGGCTAACAGCATGGGCTACAAGGAAGGCATGCAAGGCAGGCTAGAAATGATATCTGAGAAATCAAACAAGCACCACGTGGCCAGTTCATTCTGAAATCTTTGCTGGTGTCTGCTACTTGTTCAAGCTTGTTCAGGTAAGCAGACATAAGCCACCACCACACCTCATTTGCAGTACAGATGACCCTTGAATCCCTGCTGCTTGTGCTGGAAGCGTGGGCACAGCTCCTGGGCAGCACACAGTGGTTTGGCAGTGCATGTCCAAGCTGAAAGGCAAGATGCCCTTTGACGTCCATGGGCACGAGACTCAGGCACATGGTATAAGGTTAGGCACTAAAAAAGTGTTGAAAGCTTTGTACTAGTTAAGGAAATAAGCACTCACTTATTAATTTCAATATAAATAATATTAGGCCCAAAGATGAAAATACTGAACATATAACTAAAAACTCCCCACCTCAAAAGCAGATTTGAAGTGCTCTGCTTCCTTTTTGTTGTGGTTATTGATATTGACAGCTCATCTACCAGTGACAATTTTCATTTGAGGCCTGCTGTGAACACAACATCTCCAAGCCTGGGCATTACAGGGAGCAAGTCTCCAAGTCCCATGAACAGTATTAATGAATTACATAGTGGTAAACCACATCCACCTTTGACACATTGACCTTTCCAGTAATTACCCATAACTCACACAGTACATGTGGCTTGATGAATGGCTCTCCAGCATCCTGCCATGCCCTGAAGTTCTTACGTGTGCTGTTAGCAATACCCTCCAATGACCTCCCACAATCCTTTTGAACTGTAGCTGAGTATCTAAGAGAACAGCTTTCTAATAAGCCATTTTTTCTAGAGCTACCTCAGGGGTGAGAGACCTCAGGCCACCCTGATGGATTCACCACAACAGGCTTCGGGAAGAGGAAGCTCAGTCCCGCATGGGATCGGCCATCCTCACTCCTGCAGGGGCTGACGGGATTTGGGATAAACTCAGGGCAGTGAGATACAGTAGCAGGTACACAGAAACATAAATAAGACAATAACTTAGTTGCTTTAGCTAAAGCTATTGGAGTTTTAAAGCCAGGACAAGAACGCTTTGCTTTGGACAGGGGCACAGTTACATCATTTGCAAGCAGGCCACATCTTCAAGGTCAGTTCTTGTCTTGATATTTTTCTTTGAAAAGAACATATTAAAGAGCATCATTACGGCCTCATCCTACTATCTAAATCACGTAATGAGATCATATTCCCTTTTAATGGAAGTATTCTACTTTTAATGACATTTCTAAAAATCCCAGATGACTGCAAGCCTCACTGATGGCGCTCTATGATATCCACCTTTGCCTTTATACAATTAAGTCTGGAAAAGATTGTGCCTTGGGGCTACATTCCCACCACACAATCACTAGGAAATACCAAGCTAATTTGAAGACCTGCTTTCATGCTTGAGAGGGTCCCTCTGACATTATTCCCTTGTTTGTGAAATATTGCCCCCTTGTAACAAAGTAAACCAGAATCAATTTCTATCTCAAGTCTGTTGAGCCATTCCCAGACCTGGGCTCCAACGGGAACTTTGACACAGCAGCAAGGCAAAGGTAATGGCAAGAAAAGATGTTTACAGACCATCTTACAAGACAGAAAACAAGTGCTGTTCAATACCACAAAGATTCAGTTCCAGATTATGCCATGAGCATCCACTGTCCTAAAGAATTTTAGATTAGAAGTGTATTTCTACTTTGACATCTTGTATGAGCACAAACTATATTTCCACCCAATGGCTCTGACTCCAAGCCAATTAAATTATAGCTGATCTGGTTCACCTACTTCTGAAGAACAGGTAAGCGATGGGGAAATGACCACATCCTGTGGGGCTCCAAACACGCTGAATTTTCCACTCCTCTATTTTCTTGTTTCTCCTATCAGATTCAGACAGGATCTGTAAATCTCAGGGGCTTTCATAAGGAGGGCTGAATAAACATGAACAAATAAATTTTAAGGAAATGCATCTATTTTTGAAGAGATCCTTATATGCCCCTGTTCAGCTTTTCAGACTGTTGGGCACTGTAGTATACCAAGATCTGTTGTACAGTGGTTTAAATTTAGAATCCACCAATACTTCTCTGATACAGCCACTCTCCCTGGAATTCTGCAGGAAATTAATATACTGAGTATCTTTGCATAAACCTCACTAATTCTCAGAGATGAGAGCATCCAGCTCTTCCTTCAACAATAGTTAAAAGACAGTACTGCAGTTATTTTGGTCCTAGATTTTTAATTAAAAATCTCTGCAGGAGGAGGGGAACTAGACAACTCACAAAAAGCGTGCAGGGTGGGATTCATGCCGTGTTAAATGAGCCCAAAGGACTCAAACTGTGCAAAGGCTGATTGAGCACGCACGATGAAACCCACTCTCAGCCTCAGTTCTCAAAATGAAAACATTTCTGTGCCTACCCCAGTCCCTCCTTCTCTCCCAGTTTACCTCACACAGTGAAAACAAGCAGACAGGATAAACTCTGTATTGTGGCTTTCCTTCAATTCAGCCAGAGGGAGTTTTAGGCACACAGGTGGATGAGCACGCCCATGTCATACATATTTAACAGTGTATTTGTCTTTGTCCGTCTCCTTCTACCTTATCAACTAAAACTATCCCAGTATTTTTGCCAGAGACTGCTCTGCAACTCATACAATTGTCCTGCTACCAGGTGCAGCATGCTGGACATAAGCAAGACTGAAACTGAGTTATCAGCCATAAGCTAAAGCCCTGGAGAGAATTAGGACTCCAGGGCTTTCAGGCAGCAAACTTAACAATACAGCCAACTCTTGATAAAAGACAACAAATCTGAAAGCTGTGGAATTCAGGAAAAGGACTCTTCCCATCACTTTAAAGCTAACCTATACTGACACCAGCTTTTTTTGTCACTGAATGGAAAGATCCAGGCAAAAAAATTCTGAACTGAAATAACAGTGTAGCTCGGCTACACACCCTCCTGGCTATAAGCACCGGCAAATTGGAAATACAAGGGAGGTCAAAATCAGTCCTGCCTGGAGAGCTGGGAGCTCCCAGCTGGGGAGGGTAAGGGAAGCACTCACCACACAGCACAACACCAACACAAGGATGTCCGTGCCAGTTCCAGCGCTGCCGCAGGGGAGGGAGGAGAGCTCCAGGGAGGATATGGAGAACAAGGGCCACCTGCAGACCCCGCTGCTATAGGTTTATGGATCACACTGACCTTCAACGGCTCCATGGCAAAAGCAAAACTGTGGCTTTAAGCAAACATAAATCCCTGCCTCCCGCGCAAATGTGAGCTGAGGTCTGACCCAAAAGGAAGATCAGGTTCTCAGCGTCCAGACTGGCCTTGTCTGAAAGGAAGCCAAACACAATGCAGCCGGTTCATAGCATTTTCTTTATCGCAGTGCTAAGAGCAGCTATACAATGCTTTCCAATAAAGAACACAGCAATTTATCACAGAGACACAGGAGTTAGCAGGAAACACTTCCATTATCTCTGGTATGGAAAGGAAGTGACAAAGAGAACGGCTAAAAGGTGACAGACAGTTTTTATGAGGACTTCAGGCCCTCTCAGGGCTGACCAGCTCTTCTTTTCCGTACCAGGAAAAAATCGATAGGCTTCAGCTATGTGGGTCTCATACAACAGGAGGGAGCTGCCACACTGTGATTTCTCAAGACAAACAAACCAAAATGAATGAAAATATCTGTGCTCTGTCAGATCCTCAGGCTGTGTAAATCAGGGAAGTTTTGTGGCCTCCTTAGCAGGACTGACAGTGGGGAGTGCAGGGCTGAGCATCCAACTGGTAGAACAGAAGCAATCTCAAAGACCTGCAGTGCTGTAAAGAGGGGACAGGGAAGAGCAAGAGTCCATGATGCTTCCTGGCAACTATTTGGTCTGTATTAGAAAAGCAGGCTTCAAAGAGGTTGCTGCCTACAAGCTCCAAACACAGAAGAATTTATAAACAAAAGAGCCCAGATGGGAAAGATTTGAAAAGTTTGGGAGGGCAACAGGGGAAAGAATAAACAAGTCTCTCTTAAATGAAGTAAGGAAGCACTTAAAATGGCAGAAGGCTAGATGGTCTGTGCAGACTTCGTGGTGCCTCTAAAAGGTACAAAATCCTTAACATCCCATGGCTGTGCACATGTAGCAAATTCCCCTACAGGGCACAAACACAGGCTGCTATTACCAACTGCCAGTAATAAACACTACTACTCAGCCATTAGCAATCAGGAGGCACAGCAACCCACAGCGTTAGGAGCTGTACAAACACATAACAAATAATTGCCTCTGCTTCAAAAAGCATATTGGGTTTCTATCATCTCAAGCAGCACTCGGACCCAAACATATTTGCCAAACAGCAACAGACCACAGCAGCTAATGTCTGAGGGAAGCAGAGAAAACTAGAGAGCGTAACATTTTAATGTCTTCCCCTTGGTCAGGTCAGCTCATTCAGTGCCTTTTGCAGCAAAACTAATCTTCCACTGCAATCATCTCTTCATCTTTAGAGAAATGTATAAACACAGATATTAACAGCTTCACTCCTCAGACACCAGTGATGAGACTGCCGTAAGGACAAGTGGGCCTTTTATAATGAACTATTTCCTATATGGTTAAAAGTGGAGGCGAGCTGAGAAATAAAAGGGAGCTTTTCAAAACTGCTCAGCAGCCGATTCTGCAGACTCCTGTGGGAGTGGGGCCAAGCTAAGACTGCCTCTGTCTGTCAATCTCACATAAACTGTCCTGACTGCAAATCATGCTGCCAAAAGATGCAGGCAAAGACCTGTCTGATGTCTCTGCCTCTCCTTCCAGGACTGCCAAAGTTGCCAGACTCTTTAAGGTTAAAGATCAGCTGTTGACAGCTTGCAGTTCCCACCCGATGCAAACAGAACAGACAAAACCCATGAGTCAGCTCAGGGAAAGAAGTAATGTAACCCAGCAAAAGAACTCCCACAGATCACTTTCCTCCTAGAAAGAGGCAGCAAAGACCAGGGCAAACTGGACACTCGGCTGGGTTACAACCCAGCTGCAGATGTTTCCAGGGTCAGCTGCTTGCTCTTGATGACCATACAGCAGTTTTACCAACTGCTGCCTGCCTGTGCCGTCCTGGCAGCACCCAGCTGCAGCCCCAGCGAGCAGCCTGCTCCCAGGAGTCACCTCCGCCACCAGCACTGCAGTCGCGGGGAGTCAGTGAGCTCAGGGAAAAAACAGCAAAGATTTGCACCTTGCTCTGCAGAACAAGCCACTTGCAGTTTGAAAAGCTGCTCCCGAAGCAGTGCTCCTGAAGCTGGAGGTAATGAAGTTGAGAAACGCAGCATGGAAATGGCACTCACAACAAGCAAAGGTGGGAATTAAATGAGACAGAGGTGACACTAACTCATAGGAGGAAACTATTAGGTTCTGTGAAAATTTACTTCCCTCAACAACCTGTCAAGGTAACTGTGCCAACAAGCAGCACAACAAAGCACGTTCCTTCTAACAAAGCTTTGCAGTCCCCTAATGGCACCAGCTTCTCCCCCCTCCATGAACTCCTTCACGTCACTATCACATTGAAATAACTTAAAATACCTTAAAATAACCTCTTACCTTGCAGAAGAAAAGGATCCTATCCCACTTATTTTCTCTGGTGGAAGAGAAACCTAAAAGCTTTAGTTAGGTCCCACGTTTCCAGACACCTGTCATCAGTCATGTGCAATTAAGACAGATTTTTTCCCAAAAGACCACTTCTGCTGGTGGCACTGCCTTCCCAAAAAGCTTTGAATATAAAGTGATTTCTATACCAAATGCATTTCTCCTTTGCCTGCAAACACCAAGAGTCTTCCCTACACATTCCCTTCTACAAGACACATACTGATCATCTGGATTAACCCCACCAATAAACAATGACATTTAGGATTATATTGTCTGATTGGAATTTTTCAAAGTTTCACTATGTACTGTCGGTCTCTAGACTGCCCTGCCCTACTGATGACTGAGGCAGATGACCACAGGTAAGTGTTTCACACCCATCAAGCACACACATCTCCCGGGTGCAAGTGGATTTTCAGGACCCATTTTTGTGACATAGCTAAAATACCTGTTTAGCTGACAGCTCAAAGGCACTTCCAAGTAAGCATTACTAGAATTTACATCTCTGCCACTACTTTGCCAATTGGCTGCACATAAAAAGCAATAGTCAGTAATCAGTTTGAAAGTGAATAAAATCTTAGGTACTTTATTTATAAATAAACAACAACCGACTCACATGACTCACAGTCGTGACTTTATAGCCAACACACTGGCCAGTTCTTGGTTTCTTAACTGTGAATACATAACGGCAGTAATACCAACTCTTTCCACTGTACCTCAGGTCACAAAGGCAAGATTATAAATACACAGCATATTCAACACTTGCTTGTCAAAGAGTTATTGAGGCAGTCTGCAGACCAAGACTTGTTCTATACATGATTTTGTACCAGTTCACCCTTGTTAAATTACAAGTACTATTTGCTACTATTTTTCTGATGATACAACAAAAGCGTGGGTGTAATCAGAGCCAAAAGAAAGTGCTTTATACTGGAAGAGCTGGTTCTTCTTTCCCACAGGGGAACAAGCCACGCTGGTATAAGCATGTTCATACTGGCATAGCTGAATTCGCATTAGGGGAGGGTTGTATCAATATTACAGAACAGCAGTTAAAAAGTAGTGCAAGTTGTTTACATATGCAAGACCTAATTTCTAGAGAATTTGCTCCTGATCTCAAAAACACTGCTAAAACTCCTAATTCTACAAGCAATCTAGACACAGAGAAGAACTGGGCCGATCATGGGTTTAGCTGAATAAAGTATACCACAAATCAGTACAGACTGCTGGATAGTAATAATAACAGCAACAAAAACATATGGAGGGGGCACACTTTCATGTGGGTTCTCACTAATAAAGCCAGTTATACCAACCCTTTATGTAGGTGAGAAGATGCCCAAGCTGCTTAGCAGCAGAGGGCAGTAAGATGGCCAACCTTGTTATATCAGTCCAAACTCCTTGAAATGTCAACTAATGAAGCAAATCACAGGAGGCCACTGCCACAGCTGCTGCTGTCAGAATTCAAGCCTCAAGGGAGCTGAGTGCGGTGTGGTTTTGAGCAGACAGGCAGAAATGCAAATAGGGTGTTCAGATACTTTTAAACCCATCAGATACAATTCCTGCCAGTCAAAGGTTCCCAAAGCATAAGGCTATAAATGTTCAAAGAACCCACTGCAATTGCCTAAGACTGTCCAGCCTCTGAGGCATGGGGAAAGAAACGAAGAAGAGGAGACTGAAAGGAGGGGAATAAGAGATGAGGGGAGAAGAGGAGGTCAGGTAAAAAAAGGAGAGACTGAACGGCATAAAGAGAGAGCCTACACAAAGGGAGGATTTCAGAGAGTGACATGAAAGTAGGAAGGTTGGGATCAGTCTTGGGGAAGGAGAAAAGGACACTCACCGACCGAAGCGCTTGCAGCCTCAGGCGGCAGTCTCTCTTCTCCCCCACGCCACACCTGCATTCAGAGGCACCGTCCCTTCCCCAGCTCCTCGCCGCCCGCTACACGCGCAGAGGGCTTCCAGATCCCCTCCCGCATGCTGCGCTGCCCCAAGTGCGGATCAGCACAGGACCCAGAGAAGGCACGGGCACGCACAGCCCCTGCTCCCGGGGCACATGGCTCTCAAACACACCTCCCACACGCTGCCAGCACCCTGCCTGCGATCCCAGCGCTCGCTCGGGAAACCAGGGCGACTCTAACCACGGTGACTGAGGAAGAAAATCCCAAGAAGAAGCACGACGTGATTCAGCCCTGCGATATGTCCAAAGAAAGCCTTAAACAATAGCCCTGACGGGTGTGATCTGCCACTGTTTGGCAGGGGAAGTTCAAGCTGCAATGCCCATCGACAATAATTAATTGTCAGCACTGTTAACAGTTTCGCTGCTGATCAAAGCAGCTGGGCAGCGCCGGGAGAATTACAGCCAGTTGCTGTCACTTATCAAAGCACGGCAGCAATAAATAATCTGCAACTCTGTGACAGACCCTATTCCTGTGGCGCATAATCTCTCACTCTCATTCTGTTCCTTTTCAGTGGCTTCTTAGCACACAGAATCCCTCTGTGATCAAAGGTAAAAAAACCCCAAACCAAAACAAACAACCCTCCACAATTCACTCTTTTCTGTAACAAAACTGAAAGGAATAAAGTAAATTCTTGCAACTGTGCAATCGCTCAGTGCACTCTGCATGGGACTCAGATACAAATGACTTTGACAAAGATTTCTAAGCTGACGCAGCTGAGCAGTAAAAGCATCATTTCTTGAACTGTACAAAACCTAAACCTCCCATGCAGAGGCAGGTTTGCCAAGCCCTGGTGCAGACTTCAGGTACACTAGCACAGTATTACTGCTTTAGATTTAAAAAAATTTCAATGGATGTTGCTAGTTACAGTATCCCATGGCAATTGTACAAATATTTCAGTAGGCGAGCATATGTAATTACAGCCCTGAATCACTCTGCATCTGGAAAATATCCACATTTTTTCCTTGGTGGGTTTTATCTGATACCGCTAAACTAAGAGACAAACACAGAACACACACCTCAGCCAAAGCTCGCTCCCAAGGCTATTGGTGCTGCTGTTCTCTCCAGCATGTGCTCTTCCCTGGCCCTTCCTTGTCACAGTGAACGAAGAGTTTTGCAAAAATATCTTTATCTGCTGGTGTCACCCACTGCAGTGCATCAGTCAGTAGCTTTTAGTACACAGTTCTACACTGACTTCATAGAATCAGAATCATGCAATGACTTAGGTTGGAAGGGACCTTAAAGATCATCTTCTTACGAATCCACAGATACAGCTTCCACTAGATCAGACTGCCTAGAGCTCCATCCACCCTGGCCACGAACACTTCCAGGGATGGAGCATCCACAGCTTCTCTGGGCTACCTGTGCCAGTGCTTTATCATCCTCGCAGTGAAGAATTTCTTTCTAATGTCTAATCTAAATCTGTCCTCTTTCAGTTTAAAGCCTTTCTCCCTTGTCCCATCACTGTCTGCCCATGTAAAAAGTTGCTCTCCCTCTTTTTTATAACCCCATTTAAGTACTGGAAGGCCACAATGAACTCTCCCTGAAGCCTTCTCTTCTCCAGGCTAAACAACTCCAGCTCTTTCAGCCTGTCCTCACAGGAGAGGTGTTCCATCCCTCTGACCATGTTCATGGCTCTCCTTTGGACTCATTCCAACAAATCCAGCTCTTTCTTGTGCTGAGGGCCCCAGAGCTGGATGCAGCACTCCAGGTGGGGTCTCATGAGAGAAGAGGGGCAGGATCCTCTCCCTTGACACCAGGTACACCCTCTTTGGCCTTTCCTTTCTGACCACTGCATTTACAGATTCCCTTCTAGTTTTTCTTCAAATCCCTTGCCAAGTCCCATTTTATCTGTGCCATACCTTTCCTGATCCCATCCCAACATATCCAAACAGTATCCCTGTACATTCCCCAGTCATCTGACCCTGGTTCCACTAAATGTGCATTTTCTTCTTGCTCATCAGCTTGAGAGGAAGGTCCCTGCTCAGCCATGTTGATTTCTGGCCTGCATTACTTGATTTCTTACACATTGGGAGGGAGAGGTCATGTGCTCTAAGAAAAGTGGCCTTAAAGAGTTGCCAGCTCTGGTCAGCTAAGGACAGTTTCCCAGGGAATCTCATCCACTAATTCTTTAAACAGATGGAAGTTCACTGTTTTAAAGTTCAGGGTCCTGACTTTGCTCTTTGCCGCACCCATATTTCTTGAGATCACAAACCCAGCCAGGGCATGCTCACTACAGCCCAGGCTGCCTCCAATCTTAACCCCTGTAATGAGTTCATTTGCATTGGTGACCACCAGGTCCACTAATGCATCTTCCCTCATTGGTTTGTGTAACACTTGTCTGAAATTTACCCTTGATGTACTCCAGGAGTCTCCTGGATTGCTTACAGCCAGCTGCATTGCTTTTCCAGCAGGTATGTGGATGGTTAAAATCCCCCATCAGGATGAGAGCTTGTGAGCACGATGCTTCCTGTAGCTGAGGCAAGAGGCCCTGACAACAGGTTCCCCCTGGTCAGACACCTGTAGCAGATCCCATCCACGAGGTACCCTTTGTTGGTCTGGTCCTTGACTTTTACCCACAAGCTCAACCTGTTTGTAGCTGTTTCTCAGAGACAGCCCTTCACAATCCACCCATTCCTCAGCAGAGAGTGCAACACTCCTGCCCCTTCCCAGAGTATCTCTTCTGAAAAGATCATAGCCCTCCATTGCAGTGTTCCAGTCGTGCGACTCATTCCAACGTGTTTCCGTGATAACCATTTGGTCACAGTTCTCTCACTGAAACATGGTTTCCAACAGCTCTTGCTGCGTGCCCTGGGGTCTTGGGGCAGGCTTGTGTCAGACCAGATTCCTCCAAGACATCTGGCACGGTGTGACTAAAGAACTCTGGAAGAACTCAC
This sequence comes from Tichodroma muraria, assembly GCA_013390105.1. Taxonomy (NCBI): domain Eukaryota; kingdom Metazoa; phylum Chordata; class Aves; order Passeriformes; family Sittidae; genus Tichodroma; species Tichodroma muraria. The sequence goes on from WAAG01041460.1 coordinate 23,729, forward strand.
ACTTGTTGCACTAATTTCTCATGAATAAATGAAGATGCAGTGGTAATAGTAACAACGAGAAGCCAGCATTTCCAAGGTATTTTACACCTTAAAAGTACTGTGCAAACAAGGATTAGAATATATGCATAAACACCACCTTCTACACTTGACAGACCATTGTTTGCTGAAGCCGCAGCACCTGCTGAGACATGATCTTTTATTGGATCAGATACTTCAGCTATCAGAGACACTGCAGCAGCAGGAAACTATTGAAATCCTCGTGGGAGGCAATGCTCATGTGTCAGGCAGCACAAACACTGCCAGGATTCTAAACCTCAGAGGAAGTGATAAATCTCAGTGGCACGTCAGGCAAGGAGTGATACCAAGGCCAGGGGTCCACAGACCCTCTCCCACGAGGGGCTGGGAGAACCAGGGCACCCAGAGAAACTGGGGTTACCAAGAAGGGGAGGAACCATGCAGGGTGCACAGCACCTCAAAAAATATCCACCCTCCTTTAACAGGACAGGGGAACCCCACAGTAAATTCTGGAAGTAATTAAATGAAAGAGTGGAAAGTAAAAAATTTTTACTGCATGTCCCAGAGTCTCAGGGACTCTTCAGGCAAAAGTGTTTCTCTTGCTTTCAGACAGTTTTTAAAGGAGCCCTCTTGTGGCTGGGTATTACGAGCCAAAAATAAAAACAAGGATGAATTTGAAGAGAGGGGTTCACAAGCAAGTAGCACAGCGAAGGCCTGAGGTCTCCACTGAGATGAGGGGATAGATGCAGGGCTTCTGTCTGAGAAGGACACCTGAGACCATCCTAGCTGTGAAAACAAAGGGGATTTTTCATGGCACATGAGACAGGGAGGTGCTAGGACCAGTTTTGTCCTGGATAAAGATTTGATGGTCTCTGCAGCCCTGTGTTTCCCTTGTGGTTCACAATTTCACCATTTTCATTGCCTCTTAAAGAGGGGAGAATTTTTGGATGGGTACATGCAGGGGCAGCAGCCCCTCCTCTGTAATGGACCACTAAAATGTCACAGCAACCTGGTGGCTCCTCACAAGCAGTTTTAGACTGGGGTCTGCCCTTGGCAGCCTTGAGACTCACTGGCTCCAGGCATGACAATCCAGAGCAGGGAACTGTCACAGCACCATTTGTGAACAATGGCACATCTACCTCTACCATCCATCTCAGCCACAGAAAAACAATGGCAAATCATCAAATTTCTTCCCAGAAGGAAGCTATTATAACTGCTTCCAAGATGTCCTACCTCTTCTTTACACTAGTTCAGGATGAATGCCATAACAAAACTAGTTTCTGCAAACTGTGTGCCGTCTTGCCAGCTCATGACTCAGCTGTGCTTGGGTCAGTGGTGACCTGCCTGGGGTCAGTATGGACAGGATCAGTCTTAACACTTCTTGATCTCAAAGAGACTTGCTAGAAAGTAATTTTCCACATGCCTGGTAATCACATTCTCACCGTTTCTTTCTTTGTTTATGCTCCATTTCTGCCAAGTAATAGCATCTTTCCTGTAAATGGAAAAACATGTCTGGGTCCCCAAGCTTATACCACCAGGTGGTTTCCTCTGTAAGTTTGGCTGAATTGGTTGCTTCCTTAAAAAGCAGGCAAAACACTTTGATCTTCAAAAAAGAGGACAACATCCAAAAAGACCACTACTAAATGCTGTTAGAAAAAGGCAAAGCAGCACATGCAGCTTTGTATTACTAAATTAACAATGCAAAACCAGACCTCAGAACAGACTGTCCCACTCAAAATACTTCCAAATTCGGATGCTTGCAACAAATCGAGGACCTGATCGATTCACAACTAGAAAACAACAGAGTTGGCACGTGGATTATGCAAGTAGGTTCAACTCCCACACAGGAACTCCTGGTCCAGTAGCAAAGCTGCTTCCAAAGACACTATGACTTTGGAAAAGCTTGTTAACCTGTCTAGGGAAATCTCAGCATGCTCCTGTCTCAAAAGCTCAAATGGTCCTGTCTACACGGTCCCTTTTCCTCTGGGCATTTCTTACTCGGTCAAAGACAATGCCCAAGTAACACAAAACACAGCTTCTTCCTAGGCTGAAGTAGCAAAGGCATCTCCCTTTGTATCTTCTGATTTCCTGCAAGAAAAGGCACACCTTCTTCCTTCAAATCCCTCTGAATCATGGAGCAGGCAGGCAGCCCTTAACCCCCTTCTGGCCAGGCAGCAGGACACAGGCATTGCTGAAGAAGAGTCCCTACAACCCTGCTCAGCCCTCCAGCCCCAGAAGCCTTTGACCATCTCAGTGTGGAGATGTCATGAGGACTTCAGTGGTTCTGGCAAGGAGGGTTTTCTACAGCTGAGGTTCTCAGGCCTTTCCCTGATTGTACAATCTTCACAGCGTATTTCTAGCTTTAAAAAAACACAACAACAACAACAACAACAACAACAACAACAAAAAAAGAAAGGAAAAAAAAAAAGAGAAACGATTTCTTTTTCTTTCTCCTTTTAGACCTGGAATCCTCTTGAAATATCATCGACATGAAAGAGACATGGGCTTTGCATTTTTTGTGATTGCAGAGTGACAGAAAAGAAACATGCTATACAGTGCTGCTTTTCCATAAAGCAAAATGAGAAGGAGATGGGGGAAGAATTGCTTTCTGATGTATGCCTGGCCATGCTTTCTCACCACTTCCAGACTCTCCATTAACTGCTCATTTCCACAACTACACTTTTTGGAACGACACAGGCAAGCCCATTTTTAGTGAGCAGCATATTAAAACATTTTACATCCAGAATTTTGATAAAGAAAAACCTTTTGGTTCTAAATTGTTGTAAGACTGTTCTCAAACAATCCTACAACATCCTTCTTGCTACACCTTCTCATGCTATTTACCTACTAAACCTAAACCAAACCTATTTTTTAAGCAAATAGAATTAATTCATCTGTTTTCTTAAACTGCTTCCAAGATGCTCTGTGAACAGGACCAGCTCCCTACACTGCCATATTAAAAAAAAAAAAAAAAAAAAAGATAAAGAAAAAGGTGTATAAACTAACATTTCAATTTTTCAGAAAAGGCATGCTCTATTTCCATGGTTTAACCAATTTTACAGGTTGTGCCAGTGGCTTTACCAATACAGCAGCCAAACCAATTTCCTGCCTTTTCCTTAATTCCACTCATCTCAAGCCTCTACTATATTTAAAATGGCTTCCACAGTATTTATTTGACTTTCAGATATATCAAGGCAACATTTAGGTATAAAACAAAGGCCATTGAAAACAAATAAAGTTCTGCCAGTCCTACTTCCTAAAAGGCATCTATCTTTTGCCTAAATCAGTCTTTTCTGTCTGATTAAACTAACATGGCCATAAACTAACATGGCCATAGGAAGAGGGTTACTGATCATACTGAGGCATTCTCGCTGCTTTTAGGCAAAGCACAGTTTTGATGAGATGCTGCTTTTCCCCAGCAACCTGGCTCATGCAAAGAAAGTGACTTTCCTAAATCACAGCACTTTCATTCCTGAAGAGTAATAGATTCAGCACCAGTCCCATAGCCTGGTCTGAAAATGGGACTGCAGGCTTTTCTGTGCTGGCAGTCCCCTGAAAGAACAGAAATTTAGAACTTGGCCAATTTATGGCATTAACATCTATTAACCAACACAGATCTGCCCTGCTACTACCAACATCAACGAATGGGATGCTGTGCCGCTACAGAGCTGATTTTCAGAAAAGCTGAAAATCTTCCTGCCTTCACAGGGGCTTCACTGTACCTGACCAGTAAAATACTTCAGTAACAAGGTGGAAGAATGAAAAAAATGCAAGGCATTACAGGATCAAATTAAATACATACCATTTTGGACATTTACAGAGAGACACTTGAAGACACCTTTTTTTTATTATTTAAAAAAAAAAAAAAAGGGGGAATGGATTACAGCCAGTTTACCTTGCAGTTCAAAGAACCCAGGATCCCAGGTATCAAAGAGATGTGTAAGAAAAGCCAGGCAGAAAAGCATCATAAAAGAAAAGCTGTTAGAAATGAATAAAGAAACCTCAAATGGTAGGAAGAGGGGGGAACAAACAGCAGCAAGAATACGTTCAACACCCATCCATCTAGGCAGATTACTCTTCTCGGTATGTTTCTGGCTAGCAGGCTAATCTTGGGAATACTTTTGTTACATTCTCTGTGCCTATTTCTGGGAACACAGCTATGAGAAATAAGCCTGCTGGAAGTATGAGTAGGTCTGAGCTTTGAGCCCTAGTTAAGAGAAAATGTAAACCTTTCTCCAAATCTATGATTAGGTCCTGCGATTCAGGAAGAAGCAAGAAGATAGCTAATATGTGTTTATAAATCTTGCCACATCTGCTTCCAAATTTTCCATTAACAACTTGGTGAGTATCCAGTAACAGGAGGTTTTCCAGGGCCAGGACACTGAGGAAATACTGCTGTGTGAAACGTGCGCTATTGTAATGATATTCCCAAATGACACGGTAAGGTGGTGACAGGATTTGTACTTGCCTGAATCACCTCCATGCTGCCAGTAAATGTCAGGGCTTTGGGTTTGGGGTGTTGTTCTTTTTCTCAGTTTAATACACAAAAGCTGCAAAGAGAAGTCTTTTTCTTGAAGGCAGACTTCAAATGCACAGAGGAGAAGAACAGGAGAGAGTTTGTCTTGCTGCTGCCAGAAGGACAGAGACGAGGAGGACTGGCAGCCTCAAGAGCTGCCCAGTTGAGAACTGGAGGAAAAAGGCCATGGCTGAGTGAGTTCAGCAAGCCATGGGCAAAAGGGTCAGTGCCCCAGGCAAACTGGGTGCTCTGTCTGTTGAAAATCAGGACAAAGACTGCTGGGACCAGTCTTGGAGCCTACTTTTCCCAGTACAGTGAAGGCAGGACAGGGGTGCTCCTCACCCACCCAAGCATCCTCTGCTTCCAGCAGCTACAGAGCGCAAGAAACTCAAAAATTCCATATGGAGAAACATGTGCTGGCTGCTACAGGGCAAAGTAAACTTTCTAAACAGACTGAGCCATTATTATTATGTGCAATCCTGAATTGTTTGTTGTGACTTTAGTTACTGAAACTGGTAGGAAAAAAATCATCCCTTAGTTTCATACATACAGTGAGAAAAAGCCAGCATAAAAGATGATGAGGAAGTTGTTCTTCCTCGTGGCCCAACATGCAGGAGATGAACTCTGACTTCTGCAATTAAAAAGGGAAAATGAAAAATTGTTGTTAGTTAAATCATGAACTTGACTTCTCAGAAGTGGCAGCCTGCTTCCATGAACCAGCATGTCACCCCACCTTTGGAAGGATTTTTCTCCAAATCAAATCACCCACCTGCAAAAATTGTAACTGCAACCACAGCTCTGGTCCATTTTCAGTCACACATTTTCATACCCACACTTAGTGCTTGGTGCCAACATGTTTTTCCTAAGTACTTCTTTATTATTAGCACATGGCAGACAACCTCTGATAAGAAACACAGTCACTGAGGATGAAGTGCACAAAAAAGGCTTTTCTTGGTAAGAGTTATTCAGATTTCAAGAATTCCAGCAAAAGGCAAATTTGTCCAAACCTTCAGAAACACAGATTTCAGAATGTTCAAAAGCTTGTGCTTTTGTGTCAGAGAATTTGGCAATCTGAAGAAATTTTGGTGCCTCCTAACATGACTTTGATACTACTTTATACAGTAAGACCCACATACTTCAGACTATGCCAGTACTTGTTCAATGGCCATTTTTTTTCTGCATTCTGTGCTGGTAAGTTGAAGGGGCACGTACATTAAACTGCTCATTAGGCTTAATTTACATTAACTGCAACTACTTAAAGATGAGTTTATTTTCTGGAGCTACATAAACCAGGAAGGAAGGAACATCCATAAAAAGTAAATTACCTTATTTCTTCCAACACTCTTGTTTTCATTATGGCCTTCAACACAGGCAAACATTGTGTACTCCAGCTTAAAATGAAGGCAGAACCATGGGACTGGATATGAGGTGACTGATGTGTCAGCTTCCTTTGAATCCAGCTATGAGCAACCAGAGTCAGAAACAGCCTATTCTGCTCCCTTTTCATGAACCTTTTGGCTTTAATGCTTTCAGCTGTACAAGGTTCTGCTTTTACAACAGCTTCCAAAAAGAAAAAAATGTTATGGGAATGGTAAGAAAGCCAGTAATGGAGCCAGATGCAGTAAAAAACACCAGGGAGTCAAAAACCTCAGTAAAAGTCACTTTAAATACCATTATCTCTGCTGGTAAAGAACACACCAGACACGTGGAGCCAGATCCACAGCTGGTGAACTGATGCAAGTGAGGCTATTTACATGATGTCCTTTCATGTTTAGCAGAGAGCAAGGTCTGTTTAAGAGGACAACCACGAGGCTCTGGGCTGCCTTTGAAGCACTAAGACACCATTTCATGCCATAGATAGCTGGGTATCATGTGTTGCATTGGCTGCTGGTTTAAACTGCCCTGCCGTGGTTAAGCACAGCAGCTGCACGGCAAGGAGGGAGCGACTCACAATCCAGCAGAACAGCCAGTGCCTGCACTCCACCCAGGAGGTGCTGTACGTGCTGGAGGCATAGGAGGACATGTAGCAGCTGACTCTGATAAAAAAAGTCAGTCTTGAGTCCTGTGATCTAGAAAATAGCTTTTGCCTTGAAGGGGTGGACACTCAAAGGAAGGACTTCTGGTCCCAAGCCTGCTTTCTGCATCAAAGAGTGGGTTCCTAAATCCAAAGCAAGCAAGAAGGGTTGGAAGCAGTGTTTCTGACAGAACATGCCATTTTTAAAATGGTGACATAACATGGCTGGCAAAGGTTTTCTTTTTCTCTGAAACCACGCCTGTTTCAGTCTCTTCTGCCAAGAAAATCCATTTCTGCAGCTGTGTCATCAGTGACTCAGAGATTCCCTGATGCTGAGTCTCCAGACTGGTCCCATCGGTGGTCCAGTGGCAGCAGTGGGCAAAAAGAGACCAGCACAAGAGGACAGGGAACCAAGATTAACATGTCAGAACCAGGTTTGCTTCTGAAATATTTTTGCTTGTATTAAACAGATTGTATACACCAGTAATGGAAAACCAGATAAAACCAGACTGTCAGCTGTGATCCCACACCTGGAACATGGCAGTAGAGGAACAGCCACAAAAATGTCCTTTCTCTGCAGCTCCCTGCACTGAGCAACAAGTGACCACAATAAGCAGAATACAAGACCTCAAGACTGCTACTTCTGGTCTGGCATTTTACACCTTTTCCAGCAAGACTGAGGTGACAGACTGCCATTACTCAGTTTAGGAGAGACAAGCAAAGTGCTTCTCTGTGGGGACAGGCAAGAAGGTGGGTAACTGAGGACCTGTTGGTGAAAAAAATAAATAAAACAAGCCAAATGTACATTTAATCCCTTGAAATCTGGCTTCAAATACTGAGCTCAAAGCAGGTCAACCCCACAATTTCCAGGGATGTTAGATGCGCATAGGATAGCTAAATATGACCTAGGAGGGTCACATCTCCCTCCTGAGCACTGTGGGTAACAGCTGACACTGATGGCACAGTGTTACAATGTGGGTGAAGTTGAATAAAAAAGAAGGCAGAGATTGTTTTTTGCTTAGATCTCCACACAGCACTGTCCATCACACCGGAATGGTTCAGTGACAGAAGGATCCAACAGCATTAAAGATCCCCAGCTGCACACACAGTACACACACACAGTACACACAGTACACACAGTACACACACACACACGTATCTGCACACACACATGTACGGGTTCAATCCGACACTCACCCTCACAGAAAGGCAGCGAAATATATCTGCAATATAACACTGCAGTGATGATATCTTGACTGATTGCTATTTCAAGGTACTGTCACTGGAAGAGATTTATATCTCTGTCACTGTGCCCGCCCATGCAATTAGTCTATCTTTGTGCCAAATTATATTAATGGACAATGAGTGGAAAATTTCTATTTAAAAAAACATTCACAGGGAAAAAGAAGTATCTGTGTAGATGCATTACCTTTAACAAAAGAGAAAGTTCAAGACTGAGAAAGATTACTGCTACAGTTCCCTGCTTATAAAGCACTGGAAAATTCCAATTACTGCCTCTCAACTATTACACATCTTTTTTTTTTTTTTTTTTCCTTATAAACAAAACAGATCACTGCAATTTAATGAGCAAGATAATAGTGCAGATGAGCTTATGGTGTGTGGAGAGACATAATTAAGCTTGTGAACCCTAACTCTAAACCTAACCCTGACTAAGTCTAACCCAACCCTTAATCCTAACTCCTAGCCCTAAGTATTAACCCTAACCTATACTCAAACCTTGCCAATGAACACCTCTCAGACCGGCCAAGACCAGGGAAACAACACCCACACAGGGGGGAAAAAATCCCCCATTTTTTTTAATGTTTTTTTCATTATTTTAAGTTGAAAAAAGATAATTAACAATTCTACATCAAAGGCAACCTGCAAGACTAAATGCACATGTACATGGTTAAACACATTCAGTCCCTAACACTCGTTCAACATCCACTCAATTCCACCCCACACTTGGAACACTTAGTCTAAGAATATCACTCCCTTTACCTGTCCAGGTCTTAAATTCTTTGCAAGGATTTCCATTATGAGAAAAGAGCTCCCCTTCTCTTCCTTGAACTCATCTCACAGTCCTTACATGACATTCACACAAGACGGAGCTTAGGCTTCAGAAAAACACGTCTCCTTGGCATCTCACCAACTTGGTGTACTGAGCTGACTTTTACCAAAGCTGAAGAAAATTTCACAGCAACTTTCCTTGATCAGACCACTCAGCTCAGTCAAACACTGCAGGACTTATCAAGCCCAGGCATCTTCATCAAAGTAATTATAAATGGAGCATTTTCCAAAGAGATACATATTGGCAGGTAGCATTTATCTCTTTATCAAATGCAAAGTAGGTACAGCATTTCAACAGTAGCAGAAAAACATCTCATGATGAATATACTGGTGCCTTCTGGAGGCTGACCTGGAACAGAGACCAGACAGAGCAAAAGGATAAAGTAGGTATTTATTAAAAGGCCTCAATGGTACACCTGAGCAGCACAAGAGCCCAGCTGGGCCACACCCAAGATGCACCCCAAAATGGTCACAAAATGGACAACTGGTCACAAGGTCTCACACTTGCATAAGTTCTGGTCCATTAGCATATTGGAGTTAATTGTCCAATTTAGCTTCAGGTTATGAAGCTCCATCCTCCTTGTTTTTATTTCTCACTTCACCGTTGTTTTTGTTCTTGGGCCTGAAAGCTGCATCGGTTGTCCTTGGTACCAAGCTAGAAAAGGAATTGTTTTGTCTGTCTGCTCTGTGAAGAGAGCTTAGTAACACTTGATATGAAACCCAGAACTATACCCTAAGCAGCACAGAATCTAAAAGATATGAAAGCTAAAACTTAAGGCATCAATATCAGTGTCTTCACAAAGCAACAGTGTTCAGATTCTGCCTTGGTGAAACCTGGATCACACTGCACTGTCAAATCTACCCAATTTCCTTTCCCAGGGCACCCTGAGTCTCCATGCACATGAGTTTAGAGTAGAGCTGCTCCTAAATTGCTACAACTGCTCCACTGAAATCACAATTAATTTCAGCAGGGAATCATTTCTAGGAATTTTCCCTGAGTAAATGAGGTGATCCCATTGGAAACATTCTAGTGTAAGAGAAAACTGGTTGCTTTTTTAATATAGACCAGCCTCTGATAATCTCCCACACAGCAAAAAACACTGTGCTGCACAAATAGCCTGACTGATCCACATGGGTGGTTATCATGAGTAAGGCACTACTCACAGTGACCGAAGGTGATAAAAACATCTGTTCCTTCCTGGTTACCACAAAGAGATAGCAACTTCTACTACGGCATGCATGAGACTAATGGCATGTAGGGAACTGACTCATGTATTAGGTGTGTCCTATCTTTAGAAATAATGTTATACCAAAGAAAATGAAGAAGTGGATTTCTACCTTGTATACAACATGGACTCGGTGTCTTTAGGTAAGCAAGGAATAGAATTCCTGTGTCCTCTCCTTTACACAATTTAAATGACACAAACACACACAAGCAGGTTGAGCATGACAGACTGTCATGTTTGTGGTGAACATACCAAGTCAGTTTCAAACATCTGAGATGAGCCCCGGGCTCATCTGGGATAACCCATCCTGGAGCTGATACTTCTGCTGTCCTCACATCAAACAACAGCCTGGGTCCTTCCCTAAGCAGCAACTTATCCATTCCCCAGCACAGTTCCCTAATATGTCTGAGAGAAGAACAAGCCCACAAAAGCTTTTGAAGGACACTGAGGTATGGAACACCATCACTTTGCAGAAAAGCAACAGTTTTGCTCATATTGTCCTAAATATATCTATTATGAACCGATTACTATGCAATACAAAAGTAAGGATTTGAATTAAATTAATTCCTGCAACATTCCCCAGATTTCTCACCAACATGATAGTACTGATGTTTCCAGAAACTGCATGGAGTAGAAAAATGAAACCAAGCATTTTGCTTTGACTTTGTAATACAAGAAAAGAAATTTCCCCCTTTTCTCCTTCTCTCATATGCCCATTCTGAGCACTTCAGCTTTTTTTGCTCCTGAACAGTTTAAGGTGCAGTAACACTTGGGAAGGGTCAGTTCTCCACCAGTCATCACCGACGCTGAATAATCCCACAACCATGAAGTGCCTTGTCACAAAGATCTGGTGGTCTTGTGGATATAACATGGGATTGGAAGTTAAAAATAAAACCCCAAACCATCTGCATTTCTGTTTTCTAGTCCATGTTTAACTGTACAAACATGTAGGGCGGGGACTTTCATTCTTCCTGTTGGGCAATGCATGAACACATTGGGTTTCTGATCTCACCCAGGAAAGCAGGAAACCCTTAAAATGGAGAAAGAGTGGTAACTATTTGCAGGTGGGATAGAGAGACTCAGGATGCACCTTATAGCTGGAGGAACAGCATTACAACTGATGGAAACAAGCAGCAGCACAAATCCTGCCCCACTTTTCTTCTCTGGCTCTCTGCTCTGCAAATCCTTGACATTCAGCTCCAGCAGCAGGGGAGCTGAAGAGTAAAAAGACTATTGCTCTGGCCTGCAGAGAGACCACAGTATCAACAAAAATGACAGCCAGGCTTTCCAAGCAGACATCTGCTAGAAGGACCTTGGAAAGATAAGCGGTACTAATACACAGAGACTGATAATAAACCCAGTTATACACCAGAACACAGGAGTCTATTTTTGATAACAGGTAACAGCAAATTCAACCCCAGAGTAACTACAGCAGCTTTCTGCTTGCCACATGTCATGCCCCACCGACAGCAGATTCCAGGAAACTGTACATCCAGCAGGTAGGCATTTTAGCAGTACTCTCCTCTTTCAGGAGGATCCTTGTTGCTGGTATTTATATTGCCCAAATTCTCATAACAAATTGTGTCACCTAAATCAAGAAATTAGTCTCTGTTTTCAGTTGTAGGGGAGAGGCTCCTGCCAAGTGTTACTCAAAGCAGCAGCCTCGCTCAGCAGGAGCCTGGTACTCCTATGCTCTTAGGGCAGACATTGAAGTCAGCTCCAAGTAGCAAGTCAAAATACCCACTGAGGCTTCTTTCCATTCCACTCACATATATCCTTTTTCAGGAAGTACTTCTGGCTACACAATCTTGGTTTCTAAACAGCTATTCAAGCTACCCTTGTACTTTTTTTCTACCACTGAAGTACTTTATAGGGATGTACTTGGGCCCAGGCTGCATTACTCTCCCCCTCAAGCCTGACTACAGCTTCCTGCATGAGGAAGCCTCAAGTGCAAATGATAATATTGGGAGAAAAGGGGAGAATTCCAAGTTTGATGTTTTCAAGATTTGCAGTTCATGACCTGAAGCAGAATTTGGAGCAGCAGGCAACACTATAACATTTAGGAAATGGCACTGCATCAACTCTCAATACATTCCTTGCAGCATAATTAACCATAGCTATGGTGTCTTTTTGATAAGGGGCTGCAAAAGAAAGCAAATTACCACTTAAGGCCACATTCAGCAGGGAGAAGTGAGAGACGCATAATAAATTTATGTGAAATGGTTATTAACTTGTGAATGTGTTATTCTTCAATCCCAGGCTGAAAGAGATCTCAAACAGTCCTGCATTGTCTTTCTTCCCCATGCCTCTACCCAAAGCAAGTCTGAGTGCATCCAGGTCACACACTGGCAGGTATTTCTCTGGCATAGTCTTAATAACTTCCAGTGAGGAAAATTTCACAGCTTTTCCTCTGCAACCTCTTCCAACAATCTATCATCTTTACAGTACATGGATTTTTCTAATGCTTGATCTGACTAATTTATTTACACCAAGAATGAGAGTACCATAGGCACTGGTAGACACACTTATTATCATCACTGCAGTGGCTTGTAATTAAACTTGCTCAACACTTCCCAGTAGAGGACTTATACTCAATTGAATTTAGGCTATTTGTGTTGAAATTCAGCATCTCAGTCAACTGCCTCAGGGCTGGTTTGAAGAACATTTCAACCAGAGATAATCAGTGATTTCTATGAATGAATAGAGATACAATGCAAATTGCATGCTAACCTTCCCTTGGAAAAACGCAGTATTGACACCCCCCTATGAGACCCACACATACACACACCCCCTTGGAACTTGCAAATATATCCTAGCACCACTTCTATGGAAAAGTACTGAAATTTGGCCAAGCTGCGTGTTTTCATTCCAGCCTTTCATACCACCATTGCTGCTGCAGCCACTTCACACGTGAAGGAAGGTAAAATCCACGGCAGCTGAACCCAGCTCCCCCGCAGCAGATCCTCACAAGGCACAAGCAGCTCAGAAACACACACAGGTTGGAGCAGGGACATATGTCCCACACTGAGCCTTTCCAGCTGCCATCCTGGCCCTGGTCTTGGCACTGAGAACTGGCAACGGAGTGAGATACAGGGGAAGATGCAACCAGAATAAAGTCTCCAAGAGCACAGTCTAGGACCTGATACTTTTCACTGTGAGCAACCCCTCTAGTATTTCAATGGAACACAGCTGGCTCCTAGTACCTGACTCACAATCTCTCCTTCCACCTCTCCTGTGATGCCTCCAGTTCAAGGACAAGGTGCAGTGGCAAGGCAAGGCAGTGAAAAAGCCTATGTCCCTGCTTTGAGTATGGGAATCTACCTGCAAATAAACGGGGGACTGAGGGCTGTCTCAGAGGGCTCTCTCTTCATGGTATAAAATTTTTCAAATTAATATGTAATCAACCTGACGGCATAGGACTTCAATCTGAAGTTATAGACAGTCTCACAGATGCCTGATACACCATCTTAAACTCTAATTACCTTTTGCCATTGCTTTCCATCACCATGTATAGAATGGACTCTCACTGGCACGGTGCCTGCAGGGTCATTCCACAAGCAGCAGTGAGCTTTTCACAGCTGGAGCACGGGAGGGGCATGAATCACAACATCATTTTTCAAAGGGACCACTTAGGAAGAAGTTCTCAATTTGCAGTCACCCAGTGAAAGGGAAACAAACAAAACCTTAAATGGGCAAGCAGCAGCTTTGGGGACAGATAAAAAGATTTAGGAAAAAACCCACCTTTGATCTCTTATGGTATAATTAACCATAATATAACAACATACAAGTAAAGAGGTGGAGATAAGCAAGGGCAGAACTCCTACAGAAACACAGTATCTGGAGGGAGATGCCATCATCTGTGTTGCCTATATGAAATGATATATGACAGTTTGTACCTTAGGGGGTTTATAGCAAGGGTACAGCATTTCAAGAGAGCATAAAGCAATGATTTGATTAAATCTGGATTAATCTCCTAATATTTTCTTCATTTCTGGTTTTGCATTGATGAGTAATTTAATTTTTATGATCGTATCTCTTAATTCCATCTACACTTCTATCTGAATCTAACACATTATTTATACAGGTCTCTGCATGTATTAAACTCTTTTTCACTTCACTCTTGCCAGAATAGTATTAAATAACAGTGAAGAATCTTATTCAGACTGTGTCCAAGACAAAGGAGGGAGTCCCCTCAGTCTGTCTTTCAAACTAAAACTACCCTAAGCTAAAAAATTAAAAGCCTCTAGTGCTTTCCTGCCTAACAGGCCTCTTTACACCAGTGAAATTATTTAATTGTGTAAATGTTTGCAAAAGAAGGGCCTGTCACTGTAAGCTTCCCACATGCATCTGATTCCAAAGTATGAGCCAATGAACATGTCTACCTAATAGCTCTCACACACACATAACAGCACATCCAGAGGCATTTGAGTGTGTGAGGGCTGAAAGAAGCACACCTGTGTTTGGACTTTGGCATTTTCCTGGAGAAACTGTCTGCTCATGGCTTGGACAGGTGAACTTTTCACTGTGTAATAAACTGTCTGTGTGTGTGGGCCCAAAGAGTGTTGGTGAATAGAGTGAAATCCAGCTGGCAGCCAGTCCAAAGGGATGTTCTGCAGGCTCAGCACTGGGGCCAGTCCTGTTTAGTACCCTTATTGACGATCTGGACGAGAGGATCGAGGGCTCCCTCCGTCAGGCAGGTGTAGGAGGTTCAACAAGGCCCAGTGCTGGGTCTACCCTTGGGTCACAACAGCCCCAGACAGTGCCACGGGCTGGGGCAGAGGGGCTGGGAAGGCGCCCAGTGGAAAACGACCTGGGGGTGCTGCTGACATCAGCTGGACACGAACCAGCAGTGCCCAGGTGGCCAAGAAAGCCAAGGGGATCCTGGCCTGGATCAGCAGTCGTGTGGCCAGCAGCACCAGGGACAGGATTGTCCCCTGTACTCAGTGCTGCTGATGCCACACTTTGAGTGCTGTGTCCAGTTCTGGGTCCCTCAGGACAAGCAGGACACTGAGATGCTGCAGCAAGTCCAGAGAAGGACAACAGAGATGAGAAAGGGTCTGGAGCACAAGTCTTATAAGGAGCAGCTGGCAGAGCTGGAGTTGTTTGGCCTGGAGAAGAGGAGGCTCAAGGGGGTCCTTATCACTCTCTACAAATACCTGAAAGGAGGCTGGAGCCAGGCTGGAGAGGGTTGGTCTCTTCTCTCAGGTAAAAAGCCATAGGACAAAGAAGCAACTGCCTCAAGCTGTACCCAGGGAGGTTCAGATTGAATATTAGGAAAAAAAGTTATTCTCCAAAAGGATTGTTAAGTACTGGAACAGGCTATCCAGGGTAGTGGCTGAATCACCACTCCTGGAGGTATTTAAAAGCCATGTAGATGCCGCACTTTGGGACATGGTTGAGTGGTGGACTTGGCACCACTCAATGGTTAATGGTTGCACATGATGATTTTAAAGGTCTTTTCCAACCTAAAGGATTCAATAAGTCTGCTGTGTGCATGTTCCTGTTCAGACCACGCAGGATTCAAACCTCTGCCATCTGCAACAGTCTTGTCAATGTGCATAGAGCAAGAATGTGCTGCACTCCTGGGGACATAAATCTCTTATAAAACTCGCACCACCCGAACAGCTTTCTACCAAAGAGTTCTAGGAACCTTATCCTTGCTAAAAAGGCCATGTAAACTTTTTCAGACAGGTGTTCTGTATTACTCTTTTACTTACTTAATTATTCTAAACACAAATAGGGGAAAAACATCATTTGGTCACTTCAAAAATCTCAAAATGGTAAACCACTTTACTTATTTCATAATGTTTTCTTCAACACCAAAATTATTTGTGTGAGCAAGCACGTGAAAAGCTGGAAAAGAAGCTTTTTGGTTCTAATCACTGCAATGTTACTTTAATGGTGGGGAACAGCCTTTATTGAAATCTGTCACACCTTTGTAAGGAAATGGACTTAATGATGTAAAAGGTCTTACATTTTTCAACTCTTTTAGCATAAGCTCCCTCCCTATAATAGTGCTGGCATTTTGAGAACAGCTGTATATTCAAGCTCTCAGTTTCACAAACAAGCATCTTGTCAGCTTGGAACTACACTGAGAGGAAGCTGCAAAACCAAAACTGAACTCTGCACTATGCTATTTTAAGACACAAAAATCAGAAACCAGCATTTCTTCATAAGGGGAGTTTCTCCGTGTTCAGAAGGACTGACCACAGAAACACCTCTTACAGTGAAGCACAGAGCTATTTTCTATAATTTTAACATACTTAGGCAAACAAGAATTGTACATTTCATGTAGATAATGAAAGCTGGTCTTTAATAAGTGAGACAAAAAATATACAAAAATTACGCAAAGTAGCAATTTCTTTGTAAACAGCTGTTAGGTAGGTATTTTTGCAAAAATATCCCAAGCTAGGAGGCATCCCTCAGATGCTTCAGCAGCTCTAAACATACAGCAAAGGGAGAGATCTTGGCTGAAATGGCTGGCATTTCAGAAAACAAGCTGACATTCCCTCAGCCTTGCCTCCCATAGAATGACTAAACTAAACAAACAGTATCTGTGTGCTGTCAATGTGAAAAATCACTGCTGGTTTATGCACCGTGGCTCACCCAGAAGGGTAACATGAAGTCAGAAGCCTAAACTTTTCCAATGTACTGCCTCAGACAGAAGTTCCTGGCAGTGATGTAAGACACCGAGAAGAAAAGAGCAGCTGAAACAAAAGTTAATCTACTTCATAAAGTGCTTGTTGGGTTTCCCCNTATATCTGAGGGCTGTAACTAGCACACAACAATTCCAGTTTGGGCAGGACCAGCCAAGAAAAACTTCCTTGGACTCCTCTGGCTTTCAAACCACTTTTCTGAGGAAGCAGCACAAAGAACAACCAACTAAGAAGCTCAGTGCAGGACACAAGGTGGCTGATCACATGAATCGATTTCATAAATAGGTACCACATAGGTATTGTGTAAGATACACATGACCCCGAGTCTTGTACCTTTGGTACCTTGAGTCAGGGCTAAGGAGGTTGTTACCAATCAGAGGAAAATATTAGATTGCCTTTGTGTTTCAAATTACCAAGAAAACCTCTGCTGGGACTGGTGCAAGCAATGCAATTTGCTAACAAAAACCCACTACCAACTGATCTGGAGCCTAGGAGAGGTTTTGCTGCCATACAGCTGGGAAAATTAGTCTGTGAGTTGACAAATGAGTAATGTGAACACCAGATATCCACAGCAGCATGTGGTACATATTACATTCTAAACAGTCATAGGATGTTCAAAACTCCCAATACACCTCAAATGTAAGTTCCAGTCCAGGATTTCTACATTTCCATCACAGACACTGTTATGAGGACAGTCTTTGGCTATGGAGCTCTCCAGGTGGCTAACTGATTTTATGAACCAGTTATCTTCAGCATTCTGACATGGCTCTTCAGATATATCTGGCTGCAAGATGTGATTGTTCCCTCCCTACTGTCACCCCCAAGTCTCCAGATTATATTTTCTGTTTTCTGTCCTTTTAACCTTCTGCTGTCTATGTTATATTAAATTCAGACTATGACATGAAACTCCCTGTGGCAAGAGCTCTCACTGCATCTCTCAGGCACAGACTGTAATTTCTCTGCAGGACAGTCACCAGTAAAAGTTATGACACCAATTACTGGGCAGTAATACTCACATAGCATTAAAAACCCCTGGCTTGTGAAAGTCTTAAAAGTGCCTGCTACAGCAAATGACTTGCTTTATGTATTTTCCCATTAGCAACACATGAAATGATTAAACTTTGAAATGATCCCTTTTGGTGCCCTGCTTGCTTTGTGGCTGCAAGCATTTTCTTTCCAGTGGATGATGTGGCTTTTTAATTTGGTTTGGATGAAGTGCAAAAGGAAGGCATATTCATTCAGCATAACAGAATATTTGCTTCACATGTCTCATGCCAAATGAAAAGCAACTTCATTTTGGTCCTGCATTAGGACCAGCTCTCCATTGCCAACAGCGATGAACTGGCAGTACTCTGGGATTGCTTTTCTCTACATGCTCATCTCCTGCAAGCAGAAAGTCTAAAACTAGTAAGAGCACTCACCAGCAATCTCATGGAGTCTGCTGCCAAGGCATACAGTGAGAAGACCAATTGAAACCCAGTGATCTTCCCAGAAGTATTAAAATTATGTTTGACAATTTTAAACAGCCTGAAATTGTTTGCATCTAATAAGCAACAGTGCATCTCCCTAGCTCCATGTGCTACCAGCTCTAACCTGTCTTCCTGTTCCCTCTAACATGCAACTCTTTCAAAAACATTCAAATATGAACTATCCTAATTGACATTTACTGCATCCCTTCCCTTTCTTCATACATGAACACATATATACATGTCCACATACAAATATGGATACACACCTAAACAGAAGAAGACATGAAGATAGGTACCACCACTTACCCAAGTTCAGGAGGGTGAAGTGTCCCACAAGAGCTGTTTGTTACCAGGGTAGCTGTGAGTACGTGCCCCCAGGACTTGTGACTATCAGCTTTAGTGAGCCAGACCTCCAGCTCACATCATCTGGCATGGCTCACAATGCCTGGCTCCTGCAGAACTGCCCTCCATCAACACCAGTTGAGTGGTTTTAAGAACCTTGCAGAAGCTTAAGGAGATAAATCTCAAATATTCTTCAGCTGCGGTTCGGCCTGTGTCTTATGTCTCCCACTCAATTCCTCATTCCACAGGAATTAGGAATACTGAATTCAAGTATCCATGGAGCTGAGCTATCTACACACATTCCAAGAGGTGGCTTACATTCTAGATGAACACAACTGACAAAGAAAAACCTGATTTGCTGAGTACTTGCACTCATTTTATGACAGGTTTTGTCCATTAAAACCAGGAACAGCGAGCAAAGTAAATGTATTTGAAGAGCTGCTTTCGCAACAGCCCCATCAATTAAATGGGTGTAAATTATTTATGTCCTCGTCCTGCAAAGACTGATGGATAGTCTCAGTGCAGGACACCTGCTCCTCAAAAGGAGCATAAATATACAAGTGCACTGCTCAACAAATGCAAAGATGCTCAAAGTAGCAGGACTCTCAAAATTGCAACAAAATGTCAAGCACATCATCTTCACCCATTCGTCAGAAATGGGTGAAGCAATGCTGCAAGCACCAAGAGATAGCTGCCTATTAAGCTGCAACTAGAAATACCTTCTGCTAAAGCTCAAAATGTACTGTTTATATTTATCTTTGGCTGAAATTCATCTTCTCTCCCATAGCTCACACTGTATTTCAATGTACACAGAAGATGTTTGTCTCAGCTAAGATCACATCCGCATAAATTTTGAGACAAGCTATTTACATAAAAAGAAGGCCTTTTAGTTCTCCTGGTTACAACTATTTGGAAAGATCAGAAAGAATTTGGTAATCAAATTTAAATTAATATTTCCTAAAAGTAGCTCAATGTCAGAGAGCTGCACTTCTTTGGAGGTCTCCTCCTCTTTGTTAAAGTGATTAAAGATTTAATATCTCTGCTTCTTCCAGTTGTTGTTCATCTAATGCAGACCACTGGGACTAGTTTAAACATTTTTGGGTTTGGTTTTTTTTATTAATGCGCTATTTATAAAACTGTACTTAGCATTGCATCAGCATTTCAATGCTAAGGACTCAGTTTCTGGAATCTGGAATGCGTTTTTACCTGGTGCAAATAATACTCTTCCCTGCCTGAAACTCAGCAAAGAAATTTCCAGTAGCAAAAATACAGTTTGTGTCCTGCTTGCTTTTGCTCAGAAGAGAAGTGAAACTAATTTTTTGCTTCTGATTTGCTCAGTTCATTTTCACATATTTATTTTTGTTACCACAATAATGACGTTTTGACAGAAGAACTTGGTCTTCTGTTTCCCTTGTGTACCATAGTAGGGACCACATTCAACAAGCTATTTGCATTCCTTATTTACCATTGGTTTCATTAGAATAGGTCTGTTTTATTGGCTTTCCCTTTTATTCCACCAAGAATTAAGAACTGAAATAGCCTCTTGTATCTGGCCTGAACTATCTGCTCCATTACCCCTTCTTAAATCACAGAATCAGAAAATTCTTCTCCCAGCTCTCAATTGTTCTCCTCTCCTATTCCCAGTTAGCAAATTTAACTCTGAACTCAACATGGTTGTCTCTGTGAAGAGAAGGAGAGATCGATCTACATTAACCATGTTTTACAAGCACATTTGGAGATTCTTCTCCTGGGATCTGCCTGTCTAAGACAAAGAGTTAATTTGAAACACATTCTCTCATAATTCACGGCAGAGGAATGGGAGCTGCTGGCAAGATGCCAAGTCATTACCTATTTCGTGTCTGGATTGACAAACAGGCAGCTGTTTTAAATGTCAAACTGGTCTTTCCATGGAGGGTTTTAGGCCTGCTTTTTTAAAAAATAGGTATTCTGAGAGTAAAACTCCTTGGCTGGTATGTGAAAGGGGCTTCCAGCAAGCAAAATAATACAAACAGTACATAAAAATGTGACTGGCAGATTATCAGCATAATAGAGGGGTAGCACAAGTGTCAGACAAAAGCCACGTCTGTGACACAGAGAATGCTGCTGATAGAAGCAAGAAGGGAATAATTTAGCTACAATTACTGTCCTCGAGGTCATGATTTGTGCTGCTGTCATGGTCTGCACAGGCCACAGAGTGTCCAGCTCATCTGCCAACACTGTTCTGAAAAGAGAGCAGTGAGACAATTTGTCCTGATTCAAGAGGCGAGATGATGCCTGGTTTATTACACCACAAATTCTTAGCATGAAGCCCTGAAACCAGTCTCCACCACCAGAATCAATAGGCAGCAAATGATAGCCAGTAAATTACAGGTGTTGCTACGGACCTCTCCCTCAAAGAGACACTGTGTGGGTAAGACCCTCAGAAGAGAGAATGCTTGCCAAGACCAAGCCAAGGAAGGGAGCCCCACAACCCGAGGTACAGGACACGTGGGAAGTCTGCAGGAGAGCTGCTCTGTGTCAGGAAACTCCACACCACTTCACAGCAAGCCCAGGCTTGACAATTCTTCGTTGAGATCCTTGACCACAACTCTGCTTGCTGAAGTAACAAGAAGTTGCGGGATCAAGCTAAGCATCCTAAAAACTAATGCTAAAAACACAGCTCCTGTTTCCTCTACAAGTTCTCCCTAAAGAGAAGCTTTTGTACCTTGAAGCACCACCAGCATGCTGAGGACAAAGGGTACATGTGTCAGCAGTGTTTTTGAAACAAATACCAGGGTACCACAGCACTAAGCAAGAGCTACCTGCCCAGAATATGTAGCTGGTTGGCCAACACGGTTTTCTGTGTTCTGCTGGAGAAGTCACAAGACAAGAGGGGAGAAACTATGCAGTTTCAGACATTAAGGCATTTTCCTTGTTCAGAGGGACTAGAATAGCTATGAGGCTGTATTTGTCCTTCATCATGACACCCTGTGATTGCCAAGACTCCTGCATGTTCACAGAACTGCTGCATACTCAGGAGTCAAACTGCGAAACTCATGAGGCCAACTTGAAAAAATATGACCAAAAAAACCCCAACAAAACAGCACACCATGAGATTTTAAAACGCAATTTTTCTGTTCTTTTATTTCCTTCCTGGTTCTCAAATAAAGATGCAAGATATACAAGATGTTTCAGCACTTTCAGGTCACATTTCTGAGCAATCCCCTGGTTCCCAGAACTGGGGCCAAAAGGAAAATGTCATCTACCCCAGGTCTAATATGACAAAGAAAGGAAAGCAACAACTCAAGCAAGACAACCACCCAAGACAAGAGCATGAGATTAGTTCTGGGTCTATTTAAATCTGCTGGAACTGTACTGTGGATTGTAAGAGAAGCCTCCAGGTTCTGTGCTTCCAAAAACCCAAGGGAGGGAAAGCCTAAGCAGATACCACTTTGGCTTTTCTCCAGTCCTTGTCAAAACAGAAAAAAAAAACAGCTTAAGAAAAATCCATCAGCTTTACGGTGGTATATCTGAGAATGTCACACTAACAGAGGAATTGTGCCCCTGTCTTAAACATTAGCCCTGGCACTGGCTGTGCCCTGGCTTTGAAGAATTTCCTTGGAGCAGCTTAAGAAGTATTTTTAGGCTGAGATACTGGATTTTTTACTGCAGCTACCAAAGCATGTTACCTTCTGCTGTTTCTGTTATGGCTCCATTACCCCCAGGAAAATACGGGGCAGGGAGTAGTACCTTTTACAGCTGCAGCAGCAAGATTTTCCAGAGCTCATCCATCAATGCCCAGAATATACAGCTCAGTAAAACACTCAGGAAGATGACTGGACTGTGTAAGAGAAGACACCAATCACTATTTTAAACAGCCCAGGGGAGTTCAAAGGGTCAAAGGTGTTTCATTCTTGCCACATCCTCATTTAATAATATTTTCAAGGGCTCATCTCAGAACCATCTACATTGCAATTCCAAACTATATGCAGAATGATTTGCAGCAATGACTGAACTTACAAGAAAGAGAGGCTGAGGTGGATTTTTACCTCTAAATATCAAATGCCAAAACAGCTAGGATGATCTGAAAGGGGTGAGTAAATGCTTGTGGTTCAGACAGCAAGATTTAGGAGCATACTTACAAAAATTGGCTTTGTGCACTCTTCATATGGGAATATACTCACCTTGGTACCTTCTTTCTGAATCAACAATCACCTCCTGCAGACAAGGTCTCAGAAGCACCTGCCAGTCACTGATTTGAACTACCATCCTACCCAACTGACTGCAGAGATTGTTAGAGCGGCCCTGATGCACCCTCCCCAGCTATCCATGGAGCGCTGTCCAAAGCATCCCAAGGTGGGAATGCAAGCCCAGGACACAGGTTTTGGCACTGGGATGCAGGCATCCTCACCCAAAGCAAAGCTTCAACAGTGAGCCGCTCCCAAGAGGGGTAATGTTTGCTCATCACAGGGAGGGAAGACAGCTCTGACCTCTTGTGTCATCATTGTCAGGCACAGTGTGCTGATCCAGGAAGTTTAACCTTCCCAAAATAAATAGATGGTTTTGTAGGGCCTGTTTTAATGTGCATGGGCACCAGTTCAGGAGAAGTTCAAGCGAGGGGCAACTGGGCCTCACATCACCTGAGTGTGATATGAACCTACACCCCCAAGTATTGATGTTATTTGGCATCTCTCCACAACAGATGGGAGGGAGGGAGGGATGGAGGGACGGAGGGAGGGAGGGATGGAGGGATGGAGGGACGGATGGGTGGATGTACAAGAGACAGATTTATTTCTTTGCCTACAAGTAACAGCTCTGCCACGTATCCACCAGTGCAATGTACCACTCTCTCCTTCTTTAGATATGGGTAAGACAGATCCCACAGGCACCTGAGCTTACAGACATTCAGAGGTGCTTAGAGGTTTCAATAATTAGTTTTAAATAGACCAAAAATCTGAAAGAGAAATAGACCTCACTTCTCTGAATACAGCTAACAGCTTTTCCTACTATTTACGAGCCAATTACACTACTCAGTTTGAGGAATAAAAGAAGGGGTCATTTTTGTTGTAACAGTGATGAAAAACACCTAGAAACTTGGATGTCCCAGTGGAGAGAATGCAAGAGATTCCACTTTCAAAGAGCTCAGCAGCCACATTTTGCAAGCCAGGATCTTCTCCAGCACTTTCAAGTGGCATATCAAAGATATAACCTGCAATCAGGACTGACATTTGAAAAACTTTGACCACTTCACATCCGTGAAATCTTTTCAGCTCATGCCCTGAAATCAATTTACATGCTGGATTTCCTAGGAGAATACACTCAGTGAAAAAAAGCCATGTACCTGGAGGTGGATTACAAGGCAGTATTCCTGATATAGCTGTAATCAAACTGAAACCAAGAAGAGGGAACATCGAAGGCTTGAGACCGAGACAAATTTGAAAATTGTTTAATCATGATGGCATTCAAACCTGATGAAAAGGAGATAGGGAAATGGGGAAAATAAATCTTGGGACCAGTCATTCAAAAGAAAATGTCCTCAGCTGAAAATAAAGACCTCATTGTCAGAAATATCTAAGGATAGTTTTGTTTCATTTCACAGAAGAATGCAGTATCCAAAAATGTCTCTGAATTAAAAACTAAAATAATTAAGGATATATGTTAATACTACATATTCAATCAATATTAAGATATTATATTCTTATATTAAGAATATAAGAATAACATGAAAGAATGTCTAACTTTGAGAAACAACAAAAAAAAAGCCCCAAATCTCTACCACATAAAATGCAGCACAAAAGGATCTAGAAAAGCATCTTCCTCAGAAGTATTCATTGCAGTGTTTTAGAATTACATAGATTAAATTTATACTGCCTTTCTAGGGCAGCAGTTCAGTGATGCCAATCCAGCCTACAGAGACTAAACTGTACACCAGGGCTTTGTAGAGCAGGACTGCTTGCTTGAATCAGGATGTAGAACTGACAGCAGCTATAGCCTTCAGCACGTGAAGAGTTCTGGGATATCATTATTGCTACCTGCACACATTGTCTGGGGCTCTTGTGTTCGGTGTATTCTGTCATGAGGCATAAAACACTGCATCAACCAGGAAACTTGGAGAATTTAAATTAGTTTTGATTTTCTTTCTGTTCATATGCCCAAGTCAGAACACCTACCTTTCTTCCTAGTACCTGCTGCCAAATTTTAAAAACAGAAGCATGTAACAAAAGAAGCACTCTAGTAACCTCTGCTGCACTAATCAGCATCAAAGCTGATAACTCTCAGCTAATACCACACTTATGTTGGTGTTGGCCTGATTACAATAATGTGATGATCTTTAGAAGCAAAGGGGACTTCAGGAAAGTTATCAGGAATTTCCTTTTCATATAATTTTCCCCAGGTGATAAGAGAGAATCATGCAAGGATCTGGCACAGCTCAATCATGCAACGTGGAAAAATAAAAGGAAGTTTTTGTCAGTGGCTTCAGCAGCTGTGAGACCAAGGTGCAGGTGAATTCAAACAATGTGGAAAGGCAGACTGGACAGTAAAGATGACACTGCACCTAAACCCAGAATGTGATGGTCAGATATCCATATGCAACTCCACAGTTTTTGTTCCACTGAACAAAACCAGCCTGGTTTTCCAGGGTCTGAGCAGCCACAGGTTTTCACCAACTCCAACTGCAACCGCAACAATCCTCACTTCTAAAAGCCAACAGCTTTCACACAGGTGTCTAAAGGACATCTCAGCTCAGGCACTGAGCACCCTGAATTTCCTTTTTCCTATTGAAAAGTTCAGAGACTAGAGTTATATAATAAATACATTCATAAAATAGTAAGGTGTCTCTATTGTACTATTTACTTCGTTGTGAAAACTTTCCTTTTCATTTTCCATTTAAAGGGTTTCAGTGTATTTTCCCATGTGAAACATGAACACGAGTCACATCAGTTTTATTTAAGAAAATACAGGCTTCTAGCTCTTATAATAATAAAAACATGAGAAGTGAGCATTTATCAAAGAGCCCAACAACAAACTAGGAGAGCTGATTGACAAAGCAGCTCAGGTGCTGAGGAAGCCTCAAGCATATTTTCACACTAGTGCTGGCAATTCAATATGTATTCTGCTAGAATCTGTAAAAAATACCAGCCAAAATGTTGCAACTTGAAATAAGAACAGAGGCAAAAAAACTGCCCTGTGTGCTGAAATGCCATTTACCTGCCTGCTGACTGCCCAATTGGTCACCCATTCAAAGACTCCATGTTACAACAGTTGAGATGAAAAGATATTTAGTTCCTTACAGCATTCACTGGTTTCAGCTGCTTGTAGAAATTGAGAGAACTAGGTTAGCATTTGCATTTCTGCATACCTCCAAGGGATGAAAACAAGCTGATGAATTGTAACGGCACAGAGAAATCGATGTGAAAAGCCATAAACTGTCCTCACAGTGCCAGTGTGAGCTCTGCACAAAGTTCAAGCCCATGTGACCAAAAGATAGATGGTTTTATCAGACGGAACTGGGTAAAACACAGGAAAGAAATAAGTCATACCTAGAGGAGCTGACTTGAATGAGGGAACAGCAGCACTGGATTTTTCTTTAAATGTGACTGCTCAGATTTAGAGCAATGAAGAGACTTTTATGAACATTTTAAGTTCTATATAA
Source organism: Tichodroma muraria (assembly GCA_013390105.1). Lineage (NCBI taxonomy): Eukaryota > Metazoa > Chordata > Aves > Passeriformes > Sittidae > Tichodroma > Tichodroma muraria. The sequence goes on from WAAG01041460.1 coordinate 49,670, forward strand.
AGTATTTTTGTCTTGCCAGAAGAATACTACGGGGTGTAATTCTTGTTTACAGCAGCAACTGCTGTCCACTGATCTGTGTAAAGAGACAGAAATGTAATTTTCCAGATCTGAAGATCCTTTTGCCTTGCCAGAACAACTGAAAACATTACAAGTGTGAGATGTTTGTCTGGGTGTTTTTTCTCCTTTTAAACAGAATTGATGCTAAAATAAAATGTGCAAATAGGGAAAAGACACATAGCTAGGCTCTTGACATTCTTTATAGCAGGAATTAATCTGAAAGCTGTTTCAAGTAAGTAACAAAATCCATACCAAATAAATCCTACATAGATCTAATTGCAAGAGAAACACAAAGAGAAACTGCTGAGGTTCTCACAGCAGAGCCTTTTCAGAGTCCATCTGAAATTTCAATGGCCATAGGGGGACTTCTGGTACAAGCAGGAAAAAAGACTGATAACAAATCAGGATTAGATGGTGTTCATTTCCAAATTTAAGGACACAGTTGAGATAGCCTGGTTACTGAAAAATTAAAAATATGCAGCCTTTAGAAAATATTTTGCAAGGATATGGGGAACCACAGGTATCTATGAATAATGCTTGTATCTGGCAACTTTTTGAAGCCTTTAAAAAAGGACAACAGACACCTAGATAAATACAAGCTTCTTGCAGACTCAATACAGGTGCTGTAAGGGAAGTCCTGCCATTCCAGCCCCTCGGAACTCACATGAAGTGTCAGCAGCCACGAGAAAAAAAGTGATTTTTTTCACACAGTCTGGATTTCAAGAAGAGTTGTGATAAAGATCTTCATCTTAAGTTCTTGAAAGCTAAAAGCTTCAGGATAAGAAGGGATTCTGANGAACATGCCCATGGAAAGGCAGCAAGAATGATTAAAAGTCGGTCTAAGGAATGACTGAATAGTCTGGGACCCATTAGTCTGGAAAACACCTGACTTAGGGGGAAAAAGGTCTGTAAAAGGATGACTGGCATCAGTGTGGACAGTGACTGATTGCTTGGCATCTTCTCCAAAGCAGGACCTTGAATCTACCAAATGAGCTAACAGCACCTCTGCTCTTCACTCAGGCAGGGTGTCTCTCTGTGAAAGGATTCTGTGAGTTCAAGGAGTTTACAAAGGCTCAGAAGGAGACTGAATCAGAAAACTGAGTTTTCTTGTTAAACAGAACACAGGATACAAAAACTGGCCCCTGGGTTTCAGTCAAAGGCTTTAAATTTTATCATCTTGCAGCTGGGCAAGTGAAGCTGTTCAGGGGTTACTGCAATATACAGACATGCCAATAATGTCTCCTGCAGCAAAGTAAAAAGACCCCTACACTGAAGCTTCTGCATTCATTTTTACCTTCAATTTAAATCTCTTCCTTGCATCTATGAATACAGAATGGGTATATAAACAGAATCCAATCAGAAATCCTTCTACAACATTGCATTAGGGAACCACCTGATGTTCATCCTGCAGTCACTACCTGTAAGATGAGCAAACAGCTCAACAGAACAGCAGATGTTGCAGAATTATTGCTCATCTCCTGGTTTATCACATTTCCAGTATGAGGAAATCACAACTTTGTCCAGTGTCATCTGAAAGCTGAAGTAGGCGCTTGCTATAAATGCTGGTCACATTTCTCCAGCCTCATTACAGGCTCCTTGCTGTGCTGGAAGTAGAATGCTCATTAAACATGACTTGTAGGTCTAATAGTTAACTTACAGAACAATGAGAGAAGTCTACATTAGCTCAGTCCAGAAGGTGGCTGCACTTAATTGCTTCTTTCTAAGACCCGTTCCTTTGTGAAGAATGGTGGAGAATTGCTGGTCATTATTACCAATTTGCTGGGACACTTAAAGTATCAATCTCCTTACACAGAATGCATTTGCTGAAATTATCACCATTTACACTGCCTGATGAGCTTTTGCTCCTCTTTGCAATTTGGAAGTAGGCCACCCCATTAATACATTCTCAGACAGGTTTAAGCAGGAAGGCATTAGTATGTCCCTGCTAGTAATAACAGTGTATGGCAGAAGTACCAGTGAGCCTGCTGAAAGGCAATCACAGAAGTATCTATAATCTTTGTGCAAAATTAAATTGCAGCCATGGAAATTAAAATCAGCACTGGTTTGTTGGTTAATGAATGGCTGAGGTCCTACAGAGTAGTTTTAATTTTAATGAATTGAGAATAGAAATGCCAGTCAAGTGGATATTTAACCCTAAAATACAAAAAATATGCTAATGGCATAAAGATGACACATTTTGGTCCAGATCTATGCAATCTTATGCCAG